>JASPKZ010002694.1:0-27500 GCA_030220185.1 Diploptera punctata | reverse complement strand
TTATAGCATTATTGTCATTAGTCATTACTTATCGAATGCCCTAGTATTTCTGTGGTTGCTCAATGTCTGGATTTTAGGTTAAGTTAAGATCTAAGGACTCTGTGCTTCCTTATCATTTATCACTCATCAGATTATCTGGGCAAAGTAACTCCGATTTTTTTATGCTCCTCAATCTTAGATGTTGGCTACAATTCGCCAATGCCAGGAGAGATTTTTAGAAAAGTAAGACTACCTGTTACTTACTTTTTACTTTTGAGGGCCTCTCCACTTTTCAGCGGTTACCCTATATTCCCATTCGCCATTCTTGCCGATCACGCCATTCATCCTCCTCCAGACCTCGGTCGTTCATCAATCTATGGATCTCTCCTCTCCAAGTTGTTCTTGGCCTGTCCCGTTTCCTTCTACCAGAAGGTGACCATTCCAAAAGAGTTTTGGGCCACCTATCATCCTCCATTCTCCTGACATGGCCATACCACTGAAGAGCTCGTCTTTCGATCCTTTCCACCACTGTCTCCTCCATATCCACCATCTGCCTCACTTCTTCATTTCTTCTTCTTTCCAACCTGGACACCCTGGCACTGCGTCTTATTCCATCCATCTCCACTGCCAATATCTTAGTTTTTTGTCCCTCTACCAAAGTCCATCCCTCAGCACCATGTCAATATGCTTTCCACAACAGACTTCAAAATCCTCCTCTTCGTGTGGTTTGACATGGTCCTACTCGACAGTACTCAATTCAACATTTTTATGGCTCTTCGTGCTTGTACTAACCTGCTATCTACTTCAACTTTACAACTCCCTGATTCATCAATAAGTGATCCCAAATATTTAAATTTTTTATCAGCTCTAATAATTCCTTGGGGTAGGGATATATCTCGTCCACTTCCTCCTACTACAAGATATTCAGTTTTTTCCATGTTTACTCTTAATCCTCCTATTCAAAAGCATTTAGAAGTTTTCTCATCATGTATTTCACATCCTCACGACTCTGAGCTATCAACACTTGATCGTCTGCAAATAATAAGGAATGTATTGTGCCACCTTGGACTGGTACTCCCATAGAGTACCTGTTGACAATAGTAAACATATTTTTTTTCTTTCGGAACCTCCGAATGTTTTTGGACAATTTAATAGCATGTAACATACAATTGATAGAAAGTTATACTTTGAGGCATTTCATCAAATAAATTGAATTAGTTGCTTACACCTCGCTCTCTTTCTTGACCAGTTTCAAAGCAATGTTGGCTTCATCTTCATTCAACGATCGGTTATATTTCAGAATTAAGGCGAATCATTTGAAACTGCGTCAAGAAAAAATAACTAATATGAGGTGAGGTGTAAAGAACTGATTAAATGTATTGGTTAATTGTATTGTGTTTAAAAACACATTTGGGACCAGTTTCATCAACATAATATGTTAAAAGTACACTAACGTCTTGATTGTTAAATATATGCTTACTTTTTACGTCAACATGTTATAACATTTTCGTTTTACAAACAATTTTGTGCAAAATGTATTTGGATAATTTAATTATATCTGCTAAAATAAATCAATATTTGCTGGAAACATATTCTGATAGTTTGTGTTGGTAAACATATTCTGATAGTTTGTGTTGGTTTTCTTTCAGAACCACTGGATGTATTTGGACAATTTAATTGTATCTGCAAAAGTATATTAACATTTGCTGGAAAATATATTCTGATGGTTTGTGTTGGTTTTCTTTTTGAATCACTGAATATATTTGGACGTTTTAATTGTATCTGCAAAACTGTCCTAACATATCCTGGAAAATATATTCTGATAGTTTGTGTTGATTTTCTTTCAGAACTACTGAATATATTTGAACAATTTAATTGTATCTGCCAAACAAAATATATTCTGATAGTTTGTGTTTGTTTTCTTTCAGAATCATTCAATATATTTTGACAATTTAATTGTATCTGCCAAAATAAACTAACATTTGCTATAAAATATATTCTGACATTTTATGTTTGTTTTGTTGCAGAACCACTGAATGTATTTGGACAAGGAATCACCACTTTTCAATCAACACAATAGCGAGGAGTTGCACAACTCGGAGTATCTGCGCTGCAGCGCTAGCTGTCAGAGTAAACCTTTAACCGTCAGTGAGAGAGCATCTTCTCGTCGTAGATTCTTCTGGATTCCTAAACGTGAACGAAAGAGGACCGTTATCTCATCGGCACTTCATCTAGGTTGTGGCTCTTTATGCAGCCAAAGTTGGTTCTTCATTGATTAGATACCAATATATCTAGTCTCTATAATTATTAATACAGGGTATTAGACTTGTTTTAAGAATACGAATAGTAGTGTGTGTGAAATAATTACAGCAGTGACTGTGAAGTGTGGATGGTTTTAATTATGGTGCTGTACTGTGTTCAAACAGCAATCCAGTGATTGGTGTCTTCAGAATAATTGTTCCGCGAAAGTGCGGTGTTCCAGTAATTTGAATCTGCTTTTCAAAGTGGTCATGGTAACGGTGATGTTGATGTACAGAGCTAGAAGGTTTTGCGAGCAGAAGAAACAACAAAGCCGACAGAGAAAAAATCGCCGTGCGTTTTCTGCTGGGAATATAGAGGGAGAACCTCGGAGTTGGAGCGCTGTTCGGCTCGCACTTAGCGCCAAGGAGATCACGGTTCTGGAGAGACGCTGAAAAAATTGTTTTAGAAGGTATTATCAGTGGTGATTTTCATAACTTGATTTCTCAAAACAAAATAGTATTGTCTTTTTTTGTTATTTTAACTTGGGGAATTTTGGGGTTTCTGCTTTTCGTATGTACAGGGAAATCACAGTATCTCATATCAGTGGTCAGGGACAAGTGTAGAACAAGGCATGGAAATTCAAGTGTTGTTAAACGATGTGGTTGGAATAATGGATCTTCCTTTCCCTGACGGCCAACCACTAGGACTTTCACAAGATCACCAATTAGTTCCAGTATCAAACAAATCTCAAGCTTGGTCAAATCCTATCAGCCCTGCATCTACATCAACCGATGACACTCCAGCAGATGATATTTTCTCTTGGAATAATGAATTAAAATTGGCTTTGAATAACGTTAAAAACAATATTATTAATAACACGTCTTTCTTTGGTGGGATGGTTCAGAACTCGAATGGAGTTTGCATGACTTCCACATCTGGAGGCAGGAAGAGGAAGATTTGGGATGAAGCAGATTCTCCTGTTGCTAAGGTGCCGACGTCTTCTCCACAGGAACAGCAACAGCAGTTGAATTTGACTGAGGAACAACAGTTGGTCATCTCTGAACACATCGTCTTAGACACTAACAGACAGAAGACCAGCAGGGACAATATCTCCGAGGACAAGGAGAAGGAGAGACTCAAGAGATCAGATACCGGTGAGTGTTTTTTTAAATTTATTTTAAATTAAGATGATATTTGTGCAGTACAATGGTCTCGGTGATCTAGGGTTAAAGTTTCTTACCTCTGGTCTGGAGAATCATAGGCCCATACCCACCCGGCATGTATGTACAGGGCCTTCAAATAAAGACGCAACCCTAGTGCCCGGCAACCAGTAAGCCGGCCAAGCGGTCAAAGCACCCTCGTTTCCCGGTCAGTGAACTGGCGGCTCACGGCAATGCAGGTTCCATTCACATTCTCTCTACCCATATTTAGTATTACTTCTGTAACTGTATGTTACAGACGTGTTTTCCGAAGTTTTTTTAATCGACTTGTGAATTTGTGTTCAGTTGTGACCGTTGTAATTTTAGCTTAACATGGTGTATACCACTGAACAGATGGTATTTTTACTTTTGACACATGCAAAGAACAAATCTTACAAACGTTTTTGCCGTAAATTTTGCGTCAGTAACCTAACACACTTGTCCAAATAAAGCCACGATTTCAAATTCTTGAACGTTAGGAGAATTTAAAGAAACTATTCGAATTATGATCTCCAGTACTTCAAGGCAGGGATTGGTTAGCGTGTGAACGTTGTATTGAAGCTGAAGGAGGTCATTTTTAACATCTTCTATCACAAGGCAAGGATTAAACGGTACAAAAATGATTCCATTACAATCTCTATTTACTTTCAAAGCTACTTAAATGTATCTGGTGAGATTACTTTGCGAGGTCCGTGTGACGGCGGTTGCCAGACAATAGGGCTGTGTCTTAAAATGAAGACCCTGTTTATACCCCATAAGTCCCGTATTAAGACACGGGTGCTCCCTAGCCGGAGTTTCTTACCGAGGTTAATTTAGTTACTCTTATTTACCTACAGATGTCAACGAGTGACATGTGGTTAGCACATCGCCACAATTAGACATCTAGTAGGCAACTAAGGTATTACTTGGCTGGAGAAGGTCGGTTAAATTTTGCACAGAGACATTTTCATCCAGGTTTACGAGCCTGAAAATCTTCAGACTTGGGATCTACGGCTTAAAGGGAGGATTTGTCTCCTAAATTTGTCCATCATAAAAATTTATCCACTCCGGCCTGGTTTGAACCCACCACTCTTGGGATTAGAGGCAAGGAACATAACCAGTAGACCACCACGGCCGACACTCAGCAGGGGATGGGTTCTTTTAAGGGTGGAAGAATTCGAAGAACAAGTCGTTCGGGAAGAAGCCGTGAGTCCCGAGAGTCTGAAGATTTTCGGGCTCATAAAAGCCTATATTAAGCCCAAATTAGAGCTTTGGGGAAAATAAATAAATTTCATCGGATTCTATGCCACCGTGCCATCAACATAAATTAAAAAATAAATACCTACCTAATACAGGCTTTCCACTTTACAGCAGTTCGTCCTTGATTCCTGCTTTCCAGAGATTCTTATATTCCCATTGTCCCTCTTCCATACTCTTCTTCATCATGACATCATGTATTCCCTCATACCATGTTCTTCTACTTCTCCCCCTCTTCCTTCTGCCTGGTACTATCCAATCTAACGTCTGTTTAGGCCACTGGTCTTCTGACATCCCTTATACATGTCCATACCACTGTAAAGCTCTCTTCGTTGTCCTTTCGATAACAGTATCTTGTGCATCCACAAAGATAAATAAATATGGAAAAATACACAATTTATTGTTGCAGTGTAAATAATTACCTGAGAGAAATATATGTTTTTTCTCTTCCAAAAAATGTGAAAAATCCTTAAAGAGTGAGAAGTTGAGCTCAAAGTAACCTAAAATCACCATATTTACAATGTAAAAAGTGTATTAGTCATTGCTCAGACAGTGTAGTCATCTAATCACTAAAACCCGTTAAAAAACACGTGAAGGCTAAACTATTCTGATGTATTAACTCGCCCATTTTCTCCGGCTAACTGGCCCAAACTAACACTAACTTTGCCCATCTAAAACTAACTTTCTCATCCAACAATAATTTGCCCACTAAATGTAGATGAACTTTTGGGATAGAATCCCCTTACATGTGAGCAAACATATTGGAAATTGGCTCTAGCGGTAAAATGTGTTATCACATTGACTAACACGACGCTGAAAGTCAGGTTTTCTCCGAAAATTCACCAGTGGCACGATGACATAGAATAGCCTTTGAAGTCTTTTCCATCAAAGTAATATCTTAATTTTTTACTGTGTGTCTCTTTGAGTCGCTGACATCTGAATTCTCAGAGCTCTGTAGATGGCCGTATCTAATTTTTTACCCATAAAATGACATAAGGTAATCTGGTCCCAAGACCTTCAATTAAGTTATTAATCATGAATTCCCGGGAGGATTTTTTGGCAGGGGTGGACTACTGATTACACTCCTTGCCTCTGGTCCCTAGGGTCACGAGTTCAAATCCGGCGACGATAATAATACCTTAGTTGTCTGCTAAATGTCTCATTGGGTGGATTTCTCAACCGAAGTCCAAACGACGACCTCGGTATTCTAATTTTTTATTGTTTCCATAACACCTATAAAAATGACTGAAAATTAACAACAATTGTTCTGAAACCTTAGACATGATTTATACATTTGTTTTTGTAATTAACAGCCGTAGATTTCCAGTTTTTATGGTTGTTATGGAAACTATAAAAAATCGGAAAATGGCGGTCGTGGTTTAGACTTCGGTTGAGATATCCACCCAATGAGTCGGCGTGTTAATAGCTTGCCACTCATGACATCTTTGGGCAAGTAAGGTAACTAAAACGAACTTTGTCTATTAACTTCTGACAAAGGAAAGGCTATGGCTCAACAATGGGTTATGTCATTAGTAGGGCAAGGCATTTAATGACCTATAAATTGGTAAAAAAATGCAAAATTAAAAATGCATGCATGACCTAAAAAATACAAAAAAAGACCAATAAAATTAAAAAAAGACCAATAAAAAGTTAAGAATTACCAATAAAAATACTATTTATTAGATTAATTACTCATTTGATTACTGAATTATAATAAAATTTAACTTGGCATCAAAATATTAAAAGAAAAGCATTAAAAATACATAATTACAGTACCTTTAATTGCAGAAAATTCATTTCAATTACACAGTTCACTTTTACAACAATTTTGAATTGCAGTTAGCAATCAAAACTTGCCGGTGGCTCTCAAACATAAATGATTGTCTATTGTCTGCTTAGTACTGACTTATAAATGGAAAAACTCCTCTCTACTTCAACGGAAACAATTGGAGCATACTGAAAGCAAGCAATATCTCCTGGATTTAACTCACAGTCAGCAAGAGAAATTTTTTCACCAGACAAAGCTCTACCAATTGAACACAATGTTGTGTACCCCTTGTTCTTCATTTTCATTGACACTGTATCACCCACTTTACCACATGCACGGCTCAAATCATTTACCACTTTATCCACTATTTGTAGCTGTTCCACTAATGTCACTTGGGATTTTTCCAGTGAAGTTATGGCATTAGGAAGGAATCCAAAATTAGTATTTATGTAAGAAAGTTCACCAGTAATTTCTTTATCAGCTAACAGTTGTTGCGCCTTTTATTGACACATACTCACCATTATCAAAAGAATGGACCACTTTCTTCACAACGTCGAAATTCTTGCAATAATAACTGCAGGCTTGGAACCATGTTCCCCATCTAGTCAAAGGAGGTGAAAAGGGCAATTGGATTTCTGGAGCTTCTGTTTTGAATGCTAAAATTCGAGAGGGGGCTTTCAGGAATACTTTCTTCACGCATCCAATGAATTTATCCACTTAAGAAAAATTTGCACTTACTTCTTCTGCGACCCGATGTAATGCATGCGCTAAACACGTCACATGCACCATTTTTGGGTACAGTGCACTTAAAGAAGCAGCTGCTTTCATCATATAGGGTGCTGCATCTGTTATAAAAAGCAATACATTGGAATTTCGAATTCCATCAGGCCAAAGTATCTCAATGCATGGTCAAATATTAAGCTGATTGTTGAGTAGTTGACTTTGTCCAGCTGTTCACAATGTAGTAGAACTTGTTCTCCAGGGCTGTGTGCTTCTAAAACTCCAACAATAACATTCGCTACATAACGGCCCATAGAGTCTGTTGTCTCGTCAATGGATATGAATACATTTCTTTCTCCATTCCTTTCTCTTATTTTGTGCAAAGTTTTGTCATAGCACCGAGCTACGTAGGTTCTTCTCAGTGTTCTGGGATCTGGAATTAATTTTTCGGTCTCCTCTTCTAAGAAAGTTCGCAGCTTAGGGTGATTCAATTTGTGAAGTGGAATATCAGCAGATAGAAAAGCTTCACGTAGTTTCTCACAAAATGGCGAAAACGTTGAACAAGTTTCCCCCAGAAGCATTTGCTGTAAGTTTACACTGGATTTATTTTCAAGTCGCTGCAGACCACGTTTATGTTTCTCCCGTGACATGTGTTGTTCTACCGTAAACTTTTTTCAGCAGTCACTCTCACGTCGCAAATCTTGCAGAGTAAAATACGATCATCCATTGAAAAAATATTTTCTCCATATTTTGAAACAAATGCCTTTAATTTAACACTATCACTTTCCTTTACTTTAGGCATTTTGCTCTTAACCTGTTCATACAGATGGCTAGAAACAACCGACCACCTCACTTAACAACATAACATTGAGAGTGTGGGCAATAGGGATAGTAGTTAGCAAAACATCTATTTATTCCAAGAAATTATATTGACAGGGAAAAATACTGAATTATAATAAAAATCTCAAATCAAATACAAATAATGTCACAACCTTCCAGAAAAGTGTAAAAAATGCTCAAAATGACCTAAAAATTGCCAAAAAATGACCTATCCCTAATAAAGTTAAGAAAATGTAAAAAAACCCCTAACAAATTGCTTTCATTTAATCCGTTTTTAATGTCATACATTTTCATATATGCAAGCAATGTTTCAACCATCATAAGAAAAAGATGCCCTAGTCATTAGTCATTATCCGTGAGGATTATTTCAGGGGTTCCATGACAAAGTTGTAAACATAGGTACAGCGTTCTTAGGAGCATGGAATGTCTAGAATTTTACAATCTTCTGTCTTCTTCACTCCATGTGAAGTGTTCGTGGCGACGAATCGGCGGCAGAGCAGGTTCCGGAAGTGAGATAAAAAAGAAACAGGAACTTGAGTCCTTTTTATTATCATAGTTAAAACGATCAATGAGGTAATTAATTCCATTTCAGATATGTATTCCACAACATTTAATCTCTATCTATCTATCTATATATCTACAATGACGTAAGAGTCCAATGTTGGGCCTTAGCCTCTCCTTCGTTAAGAGTTACTATATCAAGTTAATTTAGTCTTCTTCTTCTTCTGCTTCATGAAATTAGGCCTTTTGATCTGTTTTCACATCAAGTATGATTTAATGAATCCTCCCATCTAGTAAATGGGCGTCCAACATTTCTATGTCCTATTGGTTTGTACGTTAGTAATAGCTGAGGGATTCTATCTGTAGGCATTCTCTTGACATGTTCATACCAGTTGTTTCTCATGTTGTCAATTCTATTTGTTAAATTAAAAATATTTAAGTCCTTCCTAATATCCTCACTTCTTTCCTTGTCCAAAATTGTCACACCCGCTACTGAACGTAGGAACTTCATTTCTGCAGTTAGTTTAGTTATGCTTATAAAATCAGGGGGATCAAAATTGATATACATGATAAGTCAGCTGCGTAGTATTATTTGGGAAAAAGAGACTCTTCCAAGTGAATGGAAATAATCGATTTCATTATCGAATCAATCTATTAGAAAAGAGATAAAACTACAGTAAAGCCTGTCTTAGCCGGAACCTTTATAAGCAGGAAACCTGTAGAGACGGAAAATAAATCTCCAGAACTGTACAATGGTATATGTAATATCATCCTGTATATGCCGGAAACCTTAATAACGCGGAAATGGAAAGATTTTTAAAGTACCATTAGTTAATTTTTACCTCAGTAAGACGGAAAATTATTCTTAAGCACGTTCTAATTACATTATTAATGACCACACGTGAAAATTCTGCACATGGCGCTACTGAATTATATCGTTTTACCTTCTTGCTATTGTATTGCGGGGATACCCTTGCTTATGTGTGACAGCGGGGAATCCCTCGCTTTTCCTTGCCTGCTTACGTAACCTGCGAGGGAAATGGGAGACTCTCGAATCCTCCTGTAATTGAGTTCCTTCTCGTTTTTTGTGTAATAAATTTGTTTTGTATTGTCGTGCAAACTCTACTGTGTTACATACACTATTTTGTCTGTATTTCAGTCCAATACGTTATGTCTTTGAAGCGTGCATGTAAAACCCTTACACTGCGTGAGAAAATTCAAGCTTGTAATTTGGGAACTCTTTATAAGAAGGAAAACTGCGTAGACGGAAATATATTTAAGGAACCGTCATGTTCCTTCATAGACAGGTTTTACTGTAATTGCAACAACTGCAGGGCATCTCATTACTTTCAACTTTGTACAAAATTCTTACCTATATATTAGACTTACTCTCTATATTCATGGGGGCACGCCGTAGCGTAGTGGTTAAGGCACTGAGCTACAAGCCGGAGGGTCGAGGGTTCAAGTCCCGTTGGGGTCAGGATTTTTAAACTGACCCAAACCCTCTGGCGGCACTATGGCCCTGGGGTCGACTCAGCCTCTAACGGAAATGAGTACCAGACGCTTGTTCTGGGGTAAAGGCGGCCGTCACGCAGGGCTGACAACCCGGCTGACATCAAAAGTGCCGATTGTCTAGAAAAAGTGGGAGCCTTAACCTCCTACTACCCCAAGGGCCTCCTGAGGCCTGTTGTGGGATCACTTTACCTTTTACCTCTATATTCATGACAATATTAGATCAACAATGTGGATTAGAAGAAATAGGTCTACAAAATATCATTCTCCTGAGCTAATGTTTTCCAATCATCCCCCGTATAATCTACTTCCCTCAAATCATGGTTAATGTTATTCTCCCACCTCATTCTTCGTCTACCAACTGGGCGTTTTCCCTCTGGTTTTACTAAAGAAGCCTCCATCCCACTCTATCATTCCCATTCGTGCCCCACATTCCCTACCCATCGCTATCTACGAGACTTGACTGTTCTTATTATATCTAGTTTCCTATAAATATCATGTAGTTCACTGTTATGAAGTCTTCTCCATTCGCCTGTCTGCTCATCTCTCTTTGGTCCAAAAATGTTCCTAAGAATTTTATTCTCAAATTCTCATAATATTTTCTCCTCCCATAAAATAACTGTCTATGTTTCGCATCCATATAGTATAACTGCGAGAATAACAGTTTTATATATTTTCAATTTAATGTTTTTTTTAGAGAAGTTGGGATGACAAGAGTCCCTGTAATGCATGATAGCATGCATTTCCAGAATTGAGCCTATGTTAAATTTCTTTGCGCGTCTAATTTTTATTTGTAATTATTACTTACTTACTCACTCACTGGCACTAGCGAACCCGTAGGTTCATGGCCGCGCGGACATAAGCTCTCCATACGTTCCTATCCTGAGCTAATGCTTTCCAATCATTCCCTGTATAATCTACTTCCCTCAAATCATAGTTAATGTTATTCTCCCACCTCATTCTTGGTCTACCAACTGGGCGTTTTCCCTCTGGCTTTCCTACAAGAAGCTTCCATGCATGTCTTTCATTCCCCATACGTGCAACATGTCCTGCCCATCGCAGTCTACGAGACTTAACTGTTCTTATTATATCTGGCTTCCTATAAAGACCATGTAGTTCATTGTTAAGTAGTCTTCTCCATTCACTTGTCTCTTCATCTCTCTTTGGTCCAAAAATTGTTCCTAGATATTTGAACCCAATCATCTTATTTCCATTATATAGGCCTAATGTATTTCTATCTGTGAATATATATTTAGTTTTATTGAGTTTACTTCCAGTCCGAATTTCTTAGAGTTAGTCAATAGAGATTGCGAGTTGGCCCTTATATCTCTTAATTATTGTCTAATAATAGTACATCATCAGCATAAATTGATAGCTAATTAATGCCATTGAGTTGTATGACCTGTAGATATGATGTCATGCTGTATGTGAAGTATAAATGAAAAGAAAATATATTGATTTTTGACGAACAATTGGTAGACGCTTAGCTGAAAATTAGAATTAACACTCCTTCAGCTCATATACACAAAGGTCAATAACATTACCGTACAGACTGTACATGGTATTGAAGTTGTTACGTAACAGTCTCTTTATCAAGTAGTTCCAACATACGCCGACAGATGGCATGAGATGTCAATGGCGGTAGATATTGTATCTGTTTCAAGATTAACGAGCTCAAAGGCCGTTATATTACGAGCTTTTATGTTATTTATTTATGTTTTCTGATGAACTTTATTAATTTTGCTTTACCAACACAATACATCATTTCGCAGATAAATTTTGCTCGGAATATTGGCTATCCATGAGCTTTAATGGCGATGTTATGAGTGGAAAGATACCAGTATTTACTCTTTTTCTAATATATACTATATCCTTTGCAATGAGAAGAGGATTTATTATGTACGGTTAGTAGCTTATAAATTTAATTATTTTAACTGTTTCGTTGTTGGTATTATACATTTGCAGACATTTAAAATAACAATAATAATGTAATTGTAGTCACACATTATTATTAGTCCTAAGTTATCATTTGTGCGCCATTTGTTTTTCGTTTTGTTTGTTTCTGGCTGCACGCCAATTTCAGATTAACAGGGAGAAATGTATTAATGGTAATTGGAGATAGGTTATGTCTCTTAGATATCCTTACTTTAGCAAAGATATGTCCCTAGATATTTATATGTCGACTTTGCCTATAGTACACCTTGAATTTGAAAGCAGGTCGCTTGCAATTATGGGAGGAAACTAGTTGAAAATTATTAAGATATTAGGGATAGTCGATTTTGAGGAAGGGTAAAAAATTACGCCCTAATCACAAAAATTATATCTATGTTTCTAATTACCTGACATATTTTTTTAGGCTGAATTAAAATACTTAGGAACAAGAATGACTGCAGAAAGAAATGTAACTAACTAACTCACTGGCACTCTCGAACCCGTAGGTTCATGGCCGCGCGGACATAAGCTCTCCATACATCCCTATCCTGAGCTAATATTTTCTAATCATTCCCTGTATAATCTACTTCCCTCATCATAGTTAATGTTATTCCCCCACCTCATTCTTGGTCTACCAACTAGGCGTTCTCACTCAGGTTTTCCTACAAGAAGTTTCCATGCACGTCTTTCATTCCCCATTCGTGCCATATGTCCTGTCCATCGCAGTCTACGAGACTTAACTGTTCTTATTATATCTGGCTTCCTATAAAGACCATATAGTTAATTGTTATGTTGTCTTCTCCATTCACCTGTCTGTTCATCTCCCTTTGGTCCAAAAATTTTCCTAAGAACTTTATTCTCAAATACTTGTAATCTCCCTTTCTTTCTTAAAGTAAGAGTGCATGTTTCGCATCCATATAATATAACTGGTAGAATAATAGTTTTATATATTTTCAGTTTAAAGTTTTTTGAAAGGAGTTGGGACGTCAAGAGTCCCTGTAATGCATAATAGCACGCATTTTCAGAATTGAGCCTATGTTTAATTTCTTTGTGCATCCCATTCCTATTTGTGATTATTGTTCCTAGGTATTTGAATTCAGCCACTTCTTCAAAATTTCCTTCATTTGTCATTAGCTGTCCATTTCCATTATACGTATAATGTATTTGTATGTGTGACCATATATTTAGTTTTATTGATATTTACTTCCAGTCCTAATTCCGTAGTGTTACTCAATATTGTGAAGAAAGAAATATAATATAATAAGTTCTTTCCATGTAAAATCCTTTATCCACTGTTGTAAAAGTAGGAATGAAGCTAATGATAGCAGAAAATTGCTAAAATTAACAAAAATAAAGCATCTTAACACCATGTAGGCTAAAGTGTAGATATTATTTATTATTTTAACATTACCATTCTGATAAATCGAGCTCAGGCGATGGCGTTTGAAATTCGTACTCCGAAGGTTCAGGGTTCTAACTGGTAACAATTGCATGGTTTTGTTTGGTTTCCCCAGTCCTCAAATCATATATATTGTGTTGTGATTGTAATATGAAGACTAATATAAATTTATGTTCACACATAGGCCTACAAATACATTATATACCGGTAATGGAAATGGACAGTTAATGACAAATGAGGGAAATTTTGAAGAAGTGACTGAATTCAAATACCTAGGAAAAATAATTACAAATAGGAATGAGATGCACAAAGATAATAAATATAGGCTTAATTCTGGAAATGGATGCTATTATGCATTACAGGGACGTTTGTCATCCCAACTTCTCTCAAAAAAACGTTAATCTAATATATATATATATATATATATATATATATATATATATATATTTATTTTAGCTGGCAGAGTATATGGCATATTATATATATATATATATATATATATATATATAGTAATTCTGTCCGAAGGCAGGTCCTTCACTGCAATCATAGCATTTTCATGCTATGCTTGCAGCTTTACTAGGGAATTGTAGGTGTGGTAGCTTCCCGTTGCTTTCCACACCGGTGACTGATGTGATGAAGATGAGATGATGATGATGATGATGGCCATATGATTTCGGGGACCGTTTGGGCCTTAAAGTTTTCCTGACATGTGTCTTACAGGTGAGGAAAAACCCCGATAAAAATCTCACCCAGAAAAACTGCCCCGACCGGGGATCGAACCCGGGCCCGCTGCGTGACAAGGCAGCACGCTTCCTCGAGACCACAGCGGTGGATGGACTCTTGCTTTGAGGGAGGAGAAATGGTTGACAATATTTGAAAATAAAGTTCTTAGGAGAAATTTTGGACCAAAGAGTTTGAACAGATAGGTAAATGGAGAAGACTACATAACAGTGAGCTACATGATCTTTATACGAAACCAGATATAATAAGAAGAGTTAAGTCTCATAGACTGCGATGTGCAGTGCAAGTGGTACGAAGGGGAATGAAATAAGGGAATAGAAACTTCTTTTAGGAAAACCAGAGGGAAAGCACCCATTAGAATAAGGTGGTAGAATAACATTAAACATGATTTGAGGAAAGTTTTTTTTTTTTTAAATTTTCGCTTCAGGTGAATTCCTACACCTAATGATTTTAGAGGGTCCATTTGTGAATCTAAACCATCTAGGGACCCAATCAGACTAAAAAAAAATCAAAAAGGTCCAGACATTCAGGCAGTTTTTAATTTCGGATTTCAAGTAAACCACCTCTTCTAATTGTCGAATTTCGCTCAGTTTTTGATAATATCTGACTGGGTTTATTTTAATAGGATATATTGAGTATCGTCGTGAAACGTCGAAAAATGTGACCGCTAGAGCGATTTTTAAATTTTGACTTCAGGTGAACTTCTAAACCTAACAAGTTTTAGAGGGTCCATTTGCAATCTAAACCATCGATGACCTAATCAGACAAACAACAAAATTCATCAAAATCGGAATAGTGTTTAGAAAGAGTAGAGTGACAGACAAACGTACAGAAGATTTATAGATATAAAGATGTTACAGAGTTACGCATTGGGTCATGTTTTGTTTTCTGTATTCTTTCGGCTAGTACAACTGGAACAGCCACATAGAAAATAGTTGAGAATAAAATTGTCAGATGTCACTGATCGCAGTTAATTATTTCAAAGTATCAGTTAATTTGCTAATTTGTGTCACTCTGGCGTGTAATTACACTTTTCCTTGAGCCGCTTATCGGAGATTCAAGTTTTCGCTATCTGAGTTTCCTGTTACGTACAAGTGGATTTGATAACGTGGTCTAGATATTGATAAGCATGTTACAAGATAGCGTAACTTCACAAAATACTATTAGGACCTACTTACTACTTCTTTCTTTAACACTACATTCCTTTCAGTTTGACCTTGCCTTTGTTTAAGACAAATGTCCATTCTTGTCATCAGTGTGATCATTCCGGCCTGTGATTAGGTTTTTTTCAGTATTAGAAGTCTCCTGGATTGGTTACCAGCCATCCGCAGAGCAAGACTACTGGTAGTGCCTTATAGCCTCTAGTCAGACATTCAAAATATGGCATTTCCTCCATATTTGAACTGTTAAACCGCCGTGACACGGTCCCCATTACTTCGTTAGTTAGCAGGGTGTACCACGTGCAGGTGTGGTTGGGGAATTAGGTAGGAGGGGTTATAGCAATTGATAATACAATTTAGAGCAAGTGAATAGTTTTAAATATCTAGGTTTTAATCTGTCTTATATTAAAACTGAAGATATTAATGATAAAATAAATAAATTAATCTAATATATGGAACTATTAAAAAACCCTTAAAAACACAAGAAAAGTTACTTGAATCAGCTATTAAATGTACATACAGAACAGGACATTGAGGAGGATAATTTATAAGCAGCAGAAATACTAGTCTCAGAACTAAGTGCATAAGAGGTTGAAATGGCAATAGAAAAATTGAAGATGTATAAAGCATCAGGTTCAGATGAGATCCCAGCAGAACTGATAAAATCAGGGGGAGAAAAATTTATCGACAAGATACGCTGGTTGCTTAATATGATTTGGGAAAAAGAAGCTCTCCCAGATGAATGGAAAGAATCGATTATCGTACCAATTTATAAGAAAGGAGATAAAACTAATTGCAACAACAACTGGGTCATCTCATTACTTTCAACTTCGTGGACGCCCACACAGAAGATGGTCTGAACAATTTTAATAATTCTAGCTTTCATGAAACCGGAACGAGCCAACAGGCTTAATCCCTGGATGAAGAAAAAGAGGGTTATAGAATGCATCCTTGTAAACTTAGAATTAGCCAAATGTCATTCTTATGTTCACTGTTAGCAATTAATAGGCTGGATCACCAAAGGAACACTATTATCAGGGGGGGGGAAGAGGAAAAATAACTTGGAGTAGCAAGTTTAGATGAAGATATAGAAAGATACCAACAAGAATGGAAAAATCATCTGAGAAGAATGGGAAGAAATAGACTTCCAAAATTGGCGTTGCAATGTACTCCAACTGGTCGTTAAGGACCAAGGTACACCAAAACATCGGTGGAAAGAACAAGACCATCTGCGTTAGGTTTACCGTCACAGGTCACATGGTCTAAAACGCACATGTTCATGATGGTGATGTCCATTCTTGTCTATCCAATGTCATACATCCCCACCTCTTAAGGGCACCGATTGGTGAACATTAAAAAAAAAGTATATTTTTTGTTTATTTGCTTTTAATAACTACGGTTCTTTAGGATCGTTTTCATCTTCTTCTTCTTAAACATAATTTGTAGTTCATATTTGAAGAGAAAAATTATACGCTCAGACCGGGACTTGAACCCGGGACCCTTGGTTCTCTAGACAAAGTGCTCTACCAACTGAGCTACCTGAGCAAGTACCGATCTAAACGCAAATCTTTCTCTATATACATTGTAATTCTCGTCCACCAAATGCTGTGAAGCCATGCTTCTATCTTGCAAATGGCGGCTCCTTTATTAAGAAGACATATTTGGGAATTATACATTAGAGCCAGTACGGCTTTTTCCAAGTTTTTATTATTGATTTCGTACATCTCAATGATGGATAAATCATATTTGAAGAGAAAAATTATACGCTCAGACCGGGACTTGAACCCGGGACCCTTGGTTCTCTAGACCAAGTGCTCTACCAACTGAGCTACCTGAGCAAGTACCGATCTAAACGCAAATCTTTCTCTATATACATTGTAATTCCTGTCCACCAAATGCTGTGAAGCCATGCTTCTATCTTGCAAATGGCGGCTCCTTTATTAAGATGACATATTTGGGAATTATACATTACAGCCAGTACGGCTTTTTCCAAGTTTTTATTATTGATTTCGTACATCTCAATGATGGATAAATCATATTTGAAGAGAAAAATTATACGCTCAGACCGGGACTTGAACCCGGGACCCTTGGTTCTCTAGACCAAGTGCTCTACCAACTGAGCTACCTGAGCAAGTACCGATCTAAACGCAAATCTTTCTCTATATACATTGTAATTCCCGTCCACCAAATGCTGTGAAGCCATGCTTCTATCTTGCATTGAGATGTACGAAATCAATAATAATAATTTGTAGTATTTTCATCCTGTTTATTTCCAAAATCACTCCTCGGAGGAAGACGTATTGGATGTGCATTCACTGTCTATCCATCTCTTGGCTGGTCTTCCTCTTGTTCTTGTCCCGTCCATTGGTCCATCTTCTTTCTCCTTGATCCGAGGCTTGATCCTTGTGACTGCGAGCAATGTATAAGATACACCTTGAAGTATGTAATTGTTTTTATTGTACGAGCAAAATCGAGTCCGTGACGTAGAGTTTAAATACCCTTGCACCTGCACGTGTGGTCAGTATTACTACTTAAACTTTAATATGTATTCTTTTTTTTTTTTTTTTTTCCCCATTTTTTGACATTTTCCAAAACTTAAAGTGCTCCGTACGATTCAATTTTTATGCTATCAAAATTAAATTTTGTGGTTAGACTCCCCAATATATGCTATTTGAAATTTGCTATACAGTTACAGTTACAAAAAACGTTAAACTGAAAATGTATAAAACTTATATATGGATGCGAAACGTGGACTCTTTCTTTAAGGGAGGAAAGGAAATTACGAGTATTTGAGAATAAAGTTCTTAGTAAAATTTTTGGACCAAAGAGAGATGAACAGACAGGTGAATGGAGAAGACTGCTAAACAGTGAACTACATGGTCTTTATAAGAAGCCGGATATAATGAGAACAGTTTAGCCTCGTAGACTGAGATGGGCAGGACATGTGGCACGAAAGGGGAATGAAAGACGTGCATGGAAGCTTCTTGTAGGAAAACCTGAGGAAAAACGCCCAGTCGGTAGACCAAGAATGAGGTGGGAGAATACCATTAAGTATGATTTGAGGGAAGTAGATTATACAGGGGATGATTGGAAAACATTAGCTCAGGATAGGAATATATGGAGAGCTTATGTCCGCGCGGCCATTCACCTACGGGTTCGATAGTGCCACTGAGTTAGTTAGTTACGGGTCTAAGACACACGTGTTTTTTTAAATTGAGATGGAAGTGCATGAGAGTGGGTAAAAAAAGATGAATAATATATGTATTCACGTAGACTTTCACGGCCGGAGTAGCTATGTTGATCTTGATGAAGATTTTCGGGCTGTAGACCGTGGTCGTGAGGCTTCTAGTTCCCCGACGTTTCGCCAGAGACTGTGTCTGGCATCCTCAAGACAACCCTTGAGGATGCCAGACGCAGTCTCTGGCGAAACGTCGGGTAACTACAAGCCTCACGACCAAGGGTTGTCTTGAGGATGCCAGACGCAGTCTCTGGCGATACGTCGGGGAACTACAAACCTCACGACCAAGGGTTGTCTTGAGGATGCCAGACGCAGTCTCTGGCGAAACGTCGGGGAACTACAAGCCTCACGACCAAGGGTTGTCTTGAGGATGCCAGTCGCAGTCTCTGGCGAAACGTCGGGGAACTACAAGCCTCACGACCAAGGGTTGTCTTGAGGATGCCAGACGCAGTCTCTGGCGAAACGTCGGGGAACTACAAGCCTCACGACCAAGGGTTGTCTTGAGGATGCCAGTCGCAGTCTCTGGCGAAACGTCGGGGAACTACAAGCCTCACGACCAAGGGTTGTCTTGAGGATGCCAGACTCAGTCTCTGGCGAAACGTCGGGGAACTACAAGCCTCACGACCAAGGGTTGTCTTGAGGATGCCAGACGCAGTCTCTGGCGAAACGTCGGGGAACTACAAGCCTCACGACCACGGCCTTACAGCCCGAAAATCTTCATCAAAATGAATAATATACATTTAAAAAGTGAAAAATAAGCAGTATCCTCCCTTTATGATTTTTTCATAGCAAATGTGTTTAGCGGAATCATAGACTCTGAATCTCAAATTTCATGAAAGAATATATAAAAATGCATCTTAAGGAGAATTTAAAAATATTAAAAATAGACATAAAAAAACAATTCTGAACCTATTCTACTTATAAACACCAAACTTCACAGAAACACTTCTATAAGCACATAATGTGTGTGATAAAATTTTCAAAACAATCAGATGAAAAAAACAAATGAAATTCACCAACCCCCATCAATCTCAAGTCCTCAAAACATTCCAGGTAGCAAAATTCATAACCTTATATCGTTTGCTCAGTCGTTTCCGTAAATCAGCCCTACATTCATCTTTACGCTTCTCAACTTAGTTTATTTTTCCAGGATGAGGTGGTCGGCCTCATGCCTAACCCCCAATCTGGAGCACCAGAGACTTTTCTGTTAGTGTTACCATATCTTATCATCATCATCATCATCATAGTACATTCACGAATTTAGGCCATTTGTTGACCTGTTTCGGCCTCAAGAAAAACACCATCCAGAAGTCTTTTGAGTGGACGTCCTGGTTTTCTTCTTCCTGCAGGTTGATATCTTAACATTTGTTTGGGTATTCTCTGATCTTCCATTTGATGAACATGTTGCATCCATCTTGACTTATAATCAGACATTTTGTTTTCTAAAGATTCCATGTGTAATTCTTCTAAGATGCCTTCATTTTTTTGTGATCTAGTAGTGTGTATCCTACAGTCCTCCGAAGGTATCTCATTTCAGCAGATCTAAGTCTCTGTATATCCTTCTGTTTCAACGTCCATACTTTGCTACCATACAAAAGAGTTGGAAGAGCCAGTGTTTTATACAGTTTCAGTCTTGAATGCTTTTGGACTAACTGTGGCTTGAAGATAGAATTTATGAACCCTAAAATTCTTAAAAATTTAGATATTTTTGCATTTACATCCTTTTCTTCTTCATATGAGATATTGCATCCTAGATAAGTAAAATTATTCACCTGCTCCAAAAATTTTATTGTCCAGTACAATTTTACTTCTCACAGGATCTACACCTTGAAATGCCATAATTTTTGTTTTTTCTGTAGATATCTTTAATCCATATTCTTCTGTAATTTTGTTAAGTTCATACAGACCTTTCTGTAGATTATCTTCGGAATTTGCTATTACTCGTATTATTTGGTATCAATACAAGATCGTCCTTTCCTAAATCCATTTTGACATTCCATAAGGAATTTTTCACTGAAACTTTTCAATTTGCCTTTTAAAATGTCTGCATAAATTTTGTAGCATGTGTTTAACAAACTGATTCCCCTGTAGTTGTCCATTTTTCTCTTGTCTCCTTTCTTGAACAGGGGTATAAAAATGCTTGTCTTCCATTCTTGTGGTATATCTGCATTTTTGAATACATTATTAAAGAAGGACAACAGTCTTTCATGGAACTGTTTGCCTCCATATTTGTACAATTCAGAATTCAAGCCATCTGTGCCAGTTGCCATATCTTAGCCGAGAATATATATATATATATATATATATATATATATAACTTATACATCCTCATGGAGACAACGGAAGTTTCTTTACCAATAATACATTTAATTATGCGTATTTTCCAACATATGCCAATAAGAGACATGTAGTCAGCACATCGCTTCAACGAAACGTCTAGTAGGCAACTAAGGTGTCGCTTGGATGGAGAATGCCGGTTAAATTTTGGACAGAGGCACTAATTTAGACTTGATGTTATTTTACGACCCCGAAAATCTTAACAATCTGGACTTGACCGCTTAAAGTCCCTCATGGAGGACTTTCTCTTGGATTATTCGATCTTAAAGATCCATCTACCCCGGCCGGGTTTGATCCCGCGAGTCTCGAGATTAGAGGCAAGATACATAACCTAGACCACCGACGGATACGCTTATGATTCATAAATATGAACTTAGAACCCTAAAATTGTTTTAAAATTACTTTTAATTAATGTGAAATTATAGGCTTTCACGGCCGGTGTATTGTTTGGTTGGTCTTCTGGACTAAATGGCCGTGGTTCAGTTTTGTCGAAACTCGATGTTTCATCTACTAGTGCAGTAGACATATTCAGGAGATTCTGCGTGCATCGGACAGTTGAGTTCACAGAGAGCACTTGGATTCTCCTGAGGGTGTCTACCGCATTAGTAGACGAAACGCCGAGTTTCGACAAAAGTGGACCATGCCCATTTAGCCAGGAAGACCAACTAAACAAGTGTCAATATCGGTACTTAATTTTTTTTTTAATTAAAGCCGGCTTGTATACTATATATTGTTTTATAACAGGGACAAGAATGACCAGCTGGCAGGTGGAGGACATTGCTGACAACCTCGCCGCAGATCTGGATGGCAGCCTGTCCGGACTCGGTGTGGACCTCAGCTCCGCTCCTTATAATATGAGGTAAGTTTGTGTACTTTTTTTTTGTGAGCTTGAAAAATTCAACTTGAAAATGTGTCGCGTAATGGTAAGGTACCGACGACGCTGGCAGGCCGCTGATGTCAAAAGCGTCGCAAAACAGCAATTAATAGCGCATATATTTCTGCTGATGATGGAAACTGTTTCCGAAAGGCCTATAGTTCTTAATTTTTTTAAAGCTGTACTAATTCCGAGCCAAGTTCCAGTTGTACTGTAAACAAACTTGCATAAAATATTAATTCACCCACTCCGTCTATTGGGGGAGCCGTGGTGCTTTTACCCGCCATATGACTGAATCGTGTACAGAACTGTCATCGATAAAAACATTGTTCTTGGGCAACATCTTATTTTACCGGAAATAAGACCGAACATAAGTTAAGATGGTAACAATAATTGGGAACGTTCTCAATTGCTTATTTATTTATGACAAAAAAATATATGGACCTACCTAATCAGACGTTTCTGCTTTTCCATTGTGTCGATAGATATACTTCATATACAATTTCATTATGAGCAGAATTAATGCTCCATGCTGACTCACCTATAAATTCTACTGTTTTTTTCATCATATCCTCAATGGCTAAAGTTAAAGTGGGATATTTTTCACTAAACTGTTTGAAAACATTTGAAATAATTTGTTTATTTACGGTTTTCAAAGTTTTTTTTTACGCTTTAAAAAATGTACAGGAGAAAAATTGAAATTCGAATGTATTCTGCACTGCTCATGCATAAGAATTAAACAACGAATTGATTATTTATTTAACCTATAAAAATTGTAATTATATATTTTAAGATTCTCACTGTCCTTTATTTGTTGCCATTGTTGGTCTACACTATTTTGTGTATCCGTTTGGATAAAATACACAACACAGAAATTAGGGACAAAGTCATATTCAAGACATAACCAAATTTATCATAGATAGACGAAAATATTGGAAGGGTCATATAGAAAGAATGGAAGTAAACCGAGTTGCAAAAAGAGCTAAAGAAGATAGACCAATGGACGGGAGGAAAACAAGAGGAAGACCAGCCAAGAGATGGATAGACAGTGAATGCACATCCAATACGTCTTTCTCCGAAGAGTGATTTTGGAAATAAACAGGATGAAAATCCTACAAACTATGATTAAAGAAGAAAAAGAAGATTCTCACATATAACTGATATAGACATGTGCTGGATGATATATAGTTTTATTTCTCTATTTCGAGTGTGAGAAAGTGAACTACAGGCTTGCTCAACGAGAACACGCCCACAGATCTGAACCCGTTATAAAACTTATAGGCTACTACAAGATTAATACCAGTTGAAACATTGTTTTGAAAGGCCTTCATATTTTAAATACTTGACGACGTTTTTAACATAACTTTATTTTAGTTGCGGATGACTGATTTACCAGGTACTAATTTTATATTTTGTCTCGCGCCGTAGCCGAGTGGTTAAGGCAGGAAGCCGTGGCGAAGAGCTACGGGACTTGCGCTAGTTGTTCCCATGGGGGAAGAAATCTTCTCATGGCATTCAGCCAGTATGGGACCGGTGTTCACCCAGCATCGTGAGACATTTGTGTAGCTACAATAAGTAGCGGCTCCAGGTTGAAAAAACCAGCTATAACGGCTGGGGAACTCGACATGCTGATCACATGTCACCCCTACACTGGCTGATGATTATCTACCTCTGCGATTGACACATGTGGATGTGAGGTCAGCAACCGGCTGGTAGGCTAAGGGTCTTCTTGGGCTGTCGCGTCAGGAGTAATTTTATATTTTGATATTTTATTACATAGGCCTAAGCTGAACGGTGCTTTAAAATATATTTTAGAAGTATTGATTTATGTTTGGAGAACAATAAGTATATTAAATTCTGCAGAAATTATTTTTTGAAGGCGTTCACCTGGAATTTGTAAAAGACATAAAAAAGAAACAGTGTAATTAAACAAAATATGAATTTAACTTTTATAGGAATTAATCACTATGAGGTTTTTAATTTATGGTGAAATTAAATGTTTCTTACCTCTCATATAAATTTTCTTAGTAGATCGCGATTTCGAGACCACAAAGGTCTCATCTTCAGTACTCTCTTGGCGACTGATGTTATGTCGATCGGAAGAAACTCGTCTTCTTCCCTCTGTTGGTAGACCGATGAACCTCCGGATAAGGTCAAAATTTGCGGGATTTTTTACTTGATCCAGACGTTCATCGGTCTACCAACAGAGGGAGAAGAAGAGTTTCTTCCGATCGACATAACATCAGTCGCCAAGAAAGTACTGGAGATGATACCTTTGTGGTCTCGAAATCGCGATCTACTTAGAAAATTTATATGAGGAAAGGTAAGAAACATTTAATTTCACCATAAAATATGAATGTTCAAACTTCAGTTGAATAGTTGCCCCGAAAAAAGATCTAACCAACAAAAATTCGAAAATTGAGTTTTCAGTGGATTAGTGATCTATCCGGAGAATATCACGGCGTGGTGCATGTAAAATTATCCTTCCCCCTTCCAGACCTGTTTATTTATTTTTAAAAATGGCTTTCAAGCGAATAGTCTGTAACAAAATGGCGGAAGCAGTTAGTCAAGTCATGAGTAGCAGCGCAGAAAAACAATTATTGCACACGTGCAAAATCATTCCACCACAGTTCCGTGAATTTTAATCAGAATCTTAGAGAAATTGAGTGAAAATAAGAAAGATACAAAGAATGTAACGAAATAGCATGAAATGGAAAATAAATATTGAAAACCGATTCAGTTAGAATTTTTTATAACCGAATCAGTGTTCAATATGTATTTTCTATTTCTTATTGTAGCATAGGACTGGAAGTAAATATCAGTAAAACTAAATATATGGTCACACGTAGAAATTCATTATATAATGGAAACGGACAGCTAATGACAAATGAGGGAAATTTTGAGGAAGTGGCTGAATTCAAATACCTAGGAACAATAATCACAAATAGGAATGATATGCACAAAGAAATTAAACATAGGCTCAATTCTGGAAATGCGTGCTATTATGCATTGCAGAGACTCTTGATGTCCCAACTCCTTTCAAAAAACGTTAAACTGAAAATATATAAAACTATTATTCTACCAATTATATTATATGGATGCGAAACATGGACTCTTACTTTAAGGGAGGAAAGGAGATTACGAGTATTTGAGAATAAAGTTCTTAGGAAATTTTTTGACCAAAGAGAGATGAACAGACAGGTGAATGGAGAAGACTACATAACAATGAACTACATGGTCTTTATAGGAAGCCAGATATAATGAGAACAGTTAAGTCTCGTAGACTGCGATGGGCAGGACATGTTGCACGTATGGGGAATGAAAGACGTGCATGGAAACTTCTTGTAGGAAAGCCAGAAGGAAAACGCCCAGTTGGTAGATCAAGAATGAGGTGGGAGAACAACATTAACTATGATTTGAGGGAAGTAGATTGTACAGGGAATGATTGGAAAGCATTGGCTCAGGATAGGGATGTATGGAGAGCTTATGTCCGCGCGGCCATGAACCTACGGGTTCGATAGTGCCAGTGAGTGAGTAAGTAAGCATTTTAAATTAAATATGGGTTAAATTTTTTTCACTCTATAGACATAGATCGTTTTTGCACAAAATTCTGTATTAAATTGTTAATATTCAGTCAGTAGAATTTTATTTTGTATTCATATTGGCTGTATATGTTTCCAATAAGATGAGAGATTAAAATGTATATGATATATTAAAGGTAATAGCCTCAAAATGAACATCATGCTTTTTTTTTTTTTGTTTTCCCAACAATTTGTAGTGTTTGGGTTAGATCTCTTTTCGGGGCAACTATTCAATCGCAGATTTCATAAAAAAAAAAAACATACAATTAAAACGGTATGGCCATGTAAAAAGTATGACAGAAGTCAGATTTCCAAGAAGAATACTACGGGGTGAATCATAAATATAGCTATACGTTTGAACGCGTTGTGTGATGAAAATATTACCATTACAGGAAATATGAAATTACCGTTGGAAAGGCAATTATTCAAATTACAACAATGGAATAAAACAAAACAGTGGAATAAAATGGAATAAAACAAAACTTACGCCATTAGTCAAAATGGCATTGATATGCAACAGTAAATTACAATTGCTGCATGGGGAATAATGTATGCTAATGATCGTGAGGCCGCAAGACGGGCAAGACGTGAGATTAACGTAGCATTGCAGCCGTCGACTGTGGGGAAGTGGAGAAAACGACTGCTGGAGACGGGAAGGATGCAGAAAATCAAACCTCCTGGAAGGCCTCGCATTAGCACGGATGCAGAAACAACGAAGAGAATTGTGGAGGCGTTCGACGCTAGCCCACAAAAATCAACCCGCCAAGCTGCACGTGAGCAGTGATTTGTTTTGTTTTGTTCTATTGTTGTAATTTGAAGGATTCTCTTTCCAATGATAACATCACATTTCCTTTAACAATAATATTTTCGTCACAAAATGCGATCAAACGTATAACCATATTTCTGAATCACTCTGTAGAATAGGTGCCACTTGGTACAAGAAGAAGAAGAATGAGGAGGAAAAGAAGAGGCCAAAAATAGCGTGGGTCGATGGTGTTTTGAAAAGCATGAGATAAAAAGGATTGATGATGGGATAAAAATGATTGATGATGAAGATTGGGTAGAGAGATGTGGAGGAGAATAACAGTAGATGAATTGGGCGCAGGAAGATGTTGTGAAACATTGTGAAAGCTGCTAAACAAATGACAATATTAATTCATGATTTGTTTTATCTATGTGGTAGTTTCCGAGAAAGCGTCCATTTGAGCTAACAGATAAACCTCGCTATAAAAAATGGTTTATGTCTCGCTCCGCTGAAGAAATAAAAAGAGAACTGTTTCCTTGAAAAATGGAATCACCATTAAACATGTTTCTTTGTGTTGAAAGAAAACAGTTGTACAGTGTAATTATTTCGGAGTGTTTCAGAACGGGAGTTACGAAGATTTCAAGTCTGCAGAATTTTCTTTCGAAATCCTAATATATATAATATATATATATATATATATATGCAAATTTACAGCCATAAGCACTGCACTTTCATTGCATCTTGAACAGCTGTTAAAAACATTCACATGAAAGTATATAAAACTTTTTATTCTTCCAGTTACAGTAATGCCTGTATGGATGTGAAACATGGTCTCTTACTTTAAGGGAGAAGAGCAACTATATATGAAAAATCTTCTTCTTCTTCCTTTCGAGTATTAGGCCAAGGCCTGTTACGATCCTATAGAAAATGTTCCCTCCCGCGTTTCATAGGACGGCCCAGTGATCTTCGTCCTCTTGGTATATAATTATAAACAGCTTTGCGGATCCGATTTGAACTCATTCTTTCAAGATGGTGTTTCCAATTTAGTTGGTACTGTTTAATATATTCCAAAATTGGCATAGTCTTCAATTCTTTTAAGATATCGGTGTTCCTTTTCCGATCCCATCTGGTGTAACCCGCTGTTCTGCGCATGAATCTCATTTCACAAGCCGTTATTCTGCTTTCGTGTTGTCTTTTTAGTATCCATGCTTCACTACCGTAGGTCAACACTGGTCTTGCCAAAGTGTTACATAAACGTAATCTGGTGTTTTTTTAAATAAAAAATGTATCCAAGATTTTATAAATAATATATAAATGTTTTGTTGCCTGCTTTTTGTTTAGTGAAAATATTAAAAAAGGCACAGTTATATACAGGGTAAGTCCCGGTGGGGTCAGGATTTTTAAACTGACCCAAATCTTCTGGCGGCACTTTGGCCCTGGGGTCGACTCATCCTCTAACGGAAATGGGTACGAGACTCTTGTTCTGGGGTAAAAGGC
>JASPKZ010002693.1:600000-783908 GCA_030220185.1 Diploptera punctata | reverse complement strand
CGGTAATGGGGCATGCTGAAAAAAATAATAATAAACGAAAAAAAAATGCATATTGTTGTGGAACACACACACAAACCCATCTTCTGAAATCGAACAATTTATCTTGTCTGCTGCATCAGAGGCCTAAATTTTTAATGTTTTGAAATTCAGTATCATTTCACATGGATATAAAATGTGATATTTTCTTACACTTTAGCAATTTTTATACAATGCAGCAAAGAAAATAACTTTTGGATTTTAGTATATGGGTGCACGTTTATCTAAAAAAAAAGTTAAATATATACAAGTGTAAATAAACCTGACGTTCGTAACAATTGAATGACTCATAGGAAACTTTTGTTTTTATTTACATTTAAAGGTTATAAGTCCACCGCTGTGGTCTCGAGGTAGCGTGCTGCCTTGTCACGCAGCGGGCCCGGGTTCGATCCCCGGTCGCGGCAGTTTTTCTGGGTGAGGTTTTTATCGGGGTTCTTCCTCACCTGTAAGACAAATGTCAGGAAAACTTCAAGGCCCAAACGGTCCCCGAAATCATATGGCTATCGCAATCAGCATCATTCATATTATCATCATCAGCCTTCATCGGTGTGGAAACAACGGGAAGCTACCTCACCTACAATTCCCTAGTAAAGCTGCAAAGCAAAGCATGAAAATGCTATGATTGCAGTGAAAGACCTGCCTTAGGGCAGAATTACTATGGATGGATGGAAAGGTTATAAGCTCGCTTTCAAAATCATCGCGAAAATAGCATGATAGCACCTTTTTTTCCCCCCTCTTTTCGTTTACCTTTTTGTTAACTTTTTGCTATTCTCACATATAGACACAAGGACAAGACACACACACAGACCCAAGGTGGAGATTAAAAAATCCCCTACCCCGCCGGGAATCGAACCCGAGTCGCCGGAGTGGAAGGTAGGGACTCCACCGATTACGCCACGACGACGGACATTAAGATCCATAGTATTTTTTAGGATTCTGGCAATTTGATCACTCTTTAGCTATGTTCTACCAATTGTTGATCCCAGTTTCTTTATGTTTTCTAATATCCCATCATTCCATCTACTGCTGGGTATTCCAACTCTTAGTTTACCTTATGATTTATCACATTATCAACATAATTTTAACAGTGCTTTCAATATTTCTTTTCTTGATATGTTTCCCCATCTTAATATAGCTATTTACATTTTGCCATTAAACCGGATAAGCTCTTCAGGATTTTTCTCCCAAAGTTGTTCAATTAAGGCTATTTTCAACAGTTTTGGTTAATGCCGATATTTTATTTCCCTACATTAAACTGTTTTTACTAAAGTGTTATATAGCCTGATGGTAGTACTGTGCATATGATATGTAAAATTCAATTATTTTAAAAGTTCATAAATACATCTGCATCTGAATTCGCTTTTTAGTTTGTTCAGATACGTATTTCATGTTAATCGACCTAAAATATACAAAATCATCTACGTTTTTAATCTTTAGTTGTAGGATTTTCATCCGGGTTATTTCCAATATCACTCCTCCGAGAAAAGTACTGGGGTGCCAGCCACTCTCCATCCATTTCTTGGCTGCTCTTCCTCTTCTCGTCTCCCGTCCATTAGCTCTTTATGCAAGTCTATTGTCTTGTATTCTTTCTGTTTGATCTTTCCAATATTTTCGTCTTTCCGTAATACATTTATCTTCATTTATCATAAATCCCTGAATTATTTAATGTTATTATATGAGATGAGTTAATATTTTGTAAATTTAATCAATTATAATATGTGGTCTCGAGGTAGCGTGCTGCCTTGTCATGCAGCGTGCCTCGGTTCGATTCCCGGTCGGGACAGGCTCCTGTGTGAGGTTGTTTTTTCGGGGTTTTCCCTCATCTGTAAGGCAAATATCAGGAAGCTTAGGGCCCAATGGCCCCCGAAAATCATCCGGCCATCATCATCATCATTTTATCATTATCCTTCATCGGTGTGGAAAGTCAACGGGAAACTATCATCATCATCATAATACATTCACGAATTTAGGCCACACCTATAATTCCCTAGTAAAGCTGCAAAGCATATGCCTAGCATGAAAATGCTATGATTGCAGTGAAAGGCCTGCCCTCGGGCAGAATTACTATGACAAATATTTGTTTAAGATCTATATAAAAAGTAATTATCGTATTTTAGACAACTTTTTTAACTTGAAGATCTGTATTTTTAAGATAAAATTTTCAGTACTTTCTACTGAGTGGGAAATTAGGCCTAAAAGCCTGAATTTGCCTATGGAATTAATAATTTAAATATAACGTATAGAGTATCACTCTCTTTAGATAGAATAGTAAGATCTATATTGACGTTATAATTCCCTAGTAAAGCTGCAAAGCATAGCATCAAAATGCTATGATTGCAGTGAAAGACCTGCCCTCGGACAGAATTACTATGAAAAATAATATTTGTTTAAGACCTATATGAAAAGTAATTATCGTATTTTAGAGAAATTTTTTTAACTTGCGGATCTGTATTTTAAGACAACATTTTCAGTACTTTCTTCTTCTCTTCTTCTTCTTCTTAAACTTAATTTGTAGGATTTTCATCCTGTTATTTCCAAAATCACTCCTCGGAGGAAGACGTACTGGATGTACATTCACTGTCTATCCATCTCTTGACAGGTCTTCCTCTTGTTCTTCTCCCGTCCATTGGTCTATCTTCTTTAGCTCTTTTTGCAAGTCGGTTTTCTTCCATTCTTTCTATATGACCCTTCCAATATTTTAGTCTATCTATAATAAAATTTGTTATGTCTTGAATATGGCAGTTGTCCCTAATTTCTGTGTTGGTATTTTATCAAATAATGTTTTCCCTGAATAGTTCTTAAGATTTTCATTTCGCATGTGCTTATTATTTGTTTAGTTTTTGTTGTATCAGCTCTAGTACTTTCTTCTAAGTGGGAAATGAGGCCTAAAGTCTGAATTTTCCTATGGAATAAAGAATTTAAATATAAGGTATAGAGTATCCCTCTCTTAGATAGAATAGCAAGTTCTATATTGACGTTATATTTTGAGGATTATATGTTTATAGATTAGGATGTTTGTTTTGAAAGAAGTTGATAGAACATTCAATAGAAGCGAGATGCGTGATATGCGAGGGCACACTCAGTATAGTTTGAAACACTCCATGCTTTATTCAGAAGTGGAAACCGTGCAAGAGGATGGAGAGGGGGGGAGTTAATGAAATAATCTGAGTACAAAGAAGCGTTATCTTGACTTCCAACTTCATCAACCTGTACTCGCTACTCCGGATTTTAAACTCTCTCTCTCTCTCTCTCTCTCTCTTTCTTTTATGCATTCAAACATTTTACATAGCTTTATAGAGGGATCCCGATGTTTTTTAACAGCACAGCACGGGACACTATTTGTTGACCTAAATTGGTTTTGAGACTGGAGTCAGTGGTTCACTCCAGAGTAAGATTAATGAAATGTTTAAATTGGTTCAGAACGCTTCCTACTTCAATAAGGAAAGTAGAAGTCGTTGATGCCCTTATTCAGGAATGTCGGTCATGTTAAAACCCTTGGATACTGAAATGCAATTAAATTCCAGATTTTGAAGCTTACAGCCTCCACATTACATACTAGAATAAGTGAAGCGAATATTCAGAAAATATTTATGACATTTGAAACTACTGAAAGAGACGTAAATGTGAAACTGTTAAGATATCAAATGATATGTGGAACTATACATACAACATTAAAGAACAAAACAAGAAAATATACTAGAATGAAGTTTTATAAAATATTGGCAGTTCCTGCATTACTTTATGAGAGTGAAACTTGGGTAATGACCAAAAACTTACAAAGTAGAATACAAAGTGTAGAAATGAACTTCCTTAGAATAACAAAAGGCTGCACAAGAATGGATCGGTTAAAGAATGAAGATATAAAAACAGAGTTAAATATATATTCATTAAATGATAAAATCAAAGAATATAGAGGAAAATGGTTTAGACATGTAGAAAGAATGAACGTAACAAGATTACCAAAAGCAGCATTTAACTACAAGCCAAGAGATTCAAGAAATGTAGGAAGGCCAGTGAATAGATGGACAGAACAACTGTGAGGCGGAACAGGCATTTTGCCTAGCCCGTGAAGTGAAGAAGAAGAAAACAGTTGGTAGACCGAGAATGAGATGGGAGAATAACATTAACTGTGATTTGAGGAAGTAGATTATACAGGGAATGCATGGAAAACATTAGCTCGGGGTAGGGATGTACGGAGAGCTTGTGTCCGCGCGGCCATGAACCTAGTGCCAGTGAGTTAGTTAATCCATCCATCCATAGTAATTCTGCCCGAGGCAGGTCCTTCACTGCAATCATAGCATTTTCATGCTAGCTTGCAGCTTTTACTAGGGAATTGTAGGTGTGGTAGCTTCCCGTTGCTTTCCACACCGGTTAAGGATGATGATGATGATTATTATTATAAGGATGATAATGTTGATGACCATGTGATTTCGGGGACCGTTTGGCCCTTAAAGTTTTCCTGACATTTGTCTTACAGGTGAGGAAAAACCCCAGAAAAACTTCCCCTGGTCCGCTGCGGGATAAGGCAGCACGCTACCTCGAGACCACAGCGGTGGACAGTTAGTTAATATAAGACTTATTATGGAAAATCCTGAAAAAATGTATAGACTATTGACAGATATTAGGATTTGAACCAGGTATCTTCGAAAGCAGTTTCATGTATTTTTTAAGGTAAAATACTATACTTCTTATCCCAATTCCGGTTTAGAAATTAATGGGGTAGAATTTAAAGGTTATTGATGGATTTTTCAGTTTATAAAAGTCCTAAACATGGCTTTCTTCTGAGAATAAATGAAGCTGTGGATCTCATTTCGTTACTAGATGGTACTTTAAAATACTCGAAGTCTGTAAAAAAGAGGTTTCTTTGCAAAACATTGATCGGCCTTTTCACGCATAGCTTTGAATCGCGACGCTGATGCCTTTAGAAGTTAAAAAACGTAGTTAGATTTGATATTAAATAATTTTCTCCCTGTACTTTTTGTCAACTATATTTTACATGGACTAACTAACTAACTCATTGACACTATCGGACCGATAGGTTTATATTTGCGCGGGACATAAGTTCTCCATACATCCCTATCCTGAACTAATGTTTTACAATCATCCCTTGTATAATCTAATTCCCTAAAATCATATTTAATGCTATTCTCCCATCTCATTCTTGGTGTACCAATTGGACGTTTCTCTCTGGTTTTCATAGAAGAAGCTTCCATGCACCTCTTTCATTCCCCATTCGTGCCACATGTCCTGCCCATCACAGTCTATTAAACTTAATTTTTTATTATATCTGGTTTCCTATAAATACCATGTAGCTCACTATTGTGTAGTTTTCTGCATTCACCTGACTGCTTATCTCTCTTTGGTTCAACAATTTTCTAAAAAACTTTATTCTCAAATACTCGTAATCTCCTTTTCTCCCTTAAAGTAAGAATTCATGTTTCACATCCAATTTTACATGTACTATGATCGGGGCAAGATGTAGGCCTACTATACCAGGATTCTTAGCTAAATTTTGGAATTCCTTAGCTTTGGATAGAGTATATCTTTCTAAAATTGCCATCCCTGCCATTAGAGCGTCAATTTGAATTTTAAGAAACCATCTTTACAACAATTTCACTTTATAGAATATACTTACAATTACAATTTATTATTCTTTTAATGCATTTAAAAATGTATTTAATCAATTTTGAAAAAAATAATATTATGTATCGCTTTGTCCTTGTGGCAGTTCTCTAATGAGAAAAGTTTTCTATATTAAAAATACGCGAAAAATGACAACAATGCGTCGGATCTAAAACTATAAAATCTCCAGACTGGCTGGCAAGGGTTTTGAACTGATTACTTTTGGAAACGAAGTCTTACGTGTAACTATAAAGCTATCTCGGTTTCTAAACATGAGAAGTATTACAATGATTTTACATTACATTTTTACAATTATTTTATTACTGTATATCACAGTGAATTAACATGGAGTAGTTCCATAGGCTATAGTTTATTAGAAGATAGTAAGTAAAACCATTGCTTATGTATTTCCGCGAGGCCATCATCCTAGGATTCAATAGTGCGGGTGAGTTGTTATAGCAATATCATTCACAGACAAAAGAAGCGAGCTAGTTTCCTTTTATTCCTTAACCGAATTATATCGCAGGCCACGATTCTGCTTTGCTTTTTCTTCAAGGTAATGCAAGAAGCTAGTACGCAAAATGGCGGTTTTGATCGGACGCCACGTTCTTTTATATCTTGATTTCGGTTCGTGTACGTTTCATTCGTGTTAATATTCGCGAAAATGTGTATTTAAATGAGTGTAGATAGTTGTAATTATTTAGTAATGAATATTTTAACTTAAACGAGTGTGTTTTTATACGTGTTTTGTAAGCGTGAGAAAGTGGACAGAAAGCGAAGCTTGTTAGATAAAGAATTTCCTGCTGTCAGGTGAGTGATGCAATATCGATTTTTTTTTTCACTGTTGAAGAATACACTATAAAATCTAAAATACAACTTCCGAATTAAGTTTTAAGTTAATACTAAATTGCTAATTCTCCAAATCTGAGACAGTAAAACCCTAATTAAATAGATTGCCTCTATAATAGTATAAAATAGATAGATTGATCATCGGTTGATTAATGTCTTTGACATCGTCCGATTCCTAATAGCCAATTTTGTCAGTCCATCCAATCTCCTGATTGTTGATGTTTCTCCTTCATGTATAAATGTATTCCCCGACTCCAGGAAGTTTAAGGTCTTCCTCTACCTCGTCTTCCCCCAGGATTCCATTCCAAAACACATTTTAGTAGCCGATCCTCTTCCATTCGCAGGATATGTCCGTACCATCTTAATTGCTGAATTTTAATATAATCTAAAGTAGTGTCTTTAATATTAATTTTCTCCCTTATAACTGAGTTTCTAATTTTTTTCTCTTCTTGAATTCTTGCTGCCCTTTCTATAAAATCCATTTCCGTTGCCAAAGGTACTTCTTTGTTTTTATTGTTAATGGCCAAAATTCTGCTCCATAAGTAATGATGCTTTTAACAATTGTATGGTATATATTAATTTTAGTTTTATTACTTATATTTTTATCCCACAATATTCCACTGAGGCAAGCAAAATTGTAAATTTATTATTTAAATTGTATAAAAGTGAAAGTTATATAATAATTAAACTTTCATTTTTTATAATAATATAATTATACACACACACACATATATACACACACACATATATATATATATATATCATCATCCATACAAGTATAAGTTCTGATGGGCTCAAGAGTCAAGGCAGAATTTTCAATGCATTTCTTGGATAACTGATTCTAACTGAATTCTTACAAGACATCTTTGATTTTTTTTAGATCGTTGTTTAAGCGACTTTCTAAATTCTGTAAATATAGTTTAATCTTAAACTGATAAAAATAACTAAGTAATTCTACGCAACCTTGCTTTTATAATTTTTGTCCAGTGTATGTTACTATATAACAGTACGCAACCTTGCTTTTATAATTTTTGTCCAGTGTATGTTACTATATAACAGTGAGCGACATGATCTTTGTAGGCAACCAGATAAGAAAAGTTAAGTTTCGTAGACAGCGACGGGCAGGACATGTGGCACGAATGGGGAGTCATAGAGCGGCATAGAAGCTTCTTGTAGGAAAACCAGAGGGAAAGTGTCCAGTTGTAGACCAAGAATGAGGTGGGAGAATAACATTATCCATGATTTGAGGGAAGTAGATTATACAGAGGATGATTGGAAAACATTAGCTTAGGATAGGGATATATGGAGGGCTTATGTCCGCGCGGCCATGAACGTACAGTTTAGATAGTGCCAGTGAGTTAGGTAGTGTATGTTATTATTGTACGTTACATTTTTAACCGTAGGTGAGGATATAACATTATTCAGAGTACCCAAATAAATAAGTAGACCTAAATCAGATAATTGTTTACAAACAGTGGATTCTTTAAGGATTTGTAGTTATATCTAATTACTAAAAAATTAAATACATAATGTCTGAAAGTAGAAACGTGCCGTTGTTAAAATCAAACACAGAAGACTTTTTTGTCAAAGTAAGTTAACATTTATACACAAACTGCACACCTTAAATTCTGCTATTTTATAGATAACATCTGCGATTTTTTTATTGACTTACTATTTACTATATATTTTACAAATAAAGCAATACTAACGATAAGTAAGAAAATAAAATAAGATGATATTAAAAGTTGAAGATGGACTAAGCTTTGCTTAAATCTTTTGATGCACCATGGCCCTGGGTTCGACTCATTCTCTAACTGAAAATAGAGTGGTATTCTCTGCGGAACATCCTACTATCCCAGCCTCCGAAGGTTTTTAGAAGCATCACTTTAAATATAATTGAGTCTGTTAGAAGCAAAATGGTGTAAGTGCAAATTTTACAGTATTGAGAAAAACATGTTTAAAGTTGAAGTTTATAAGAAAATCATTTTGTAGGTAATTGAAAATTATAACAACCATTCTGTATCAACTCCTAACGCATACACGTAGGCTACCACTAAATAACTGTAAGCTTCAGGAATGTAATTATGCACCAAAGTCTTTTTATGTGAAAAATTCACTTACATCCCTTCGCTTCGAAACCGTCTATTGTTAGTTATTATTATTGCTATTAATACTAATATTTCCTTATAAGGAAATAAGGAAATTTATATGAATATTTTAATGTATGCAGATGATCTGGTAATTGTACAGAAGTCAAAGGATGATTTACAAAGAGCCATTTACACGTTGATCAATTAGGACTCTATTATAATCTTAAAGTCTCAACTTCAACGTGCCAGTTAGAGCAAAAATAGTAATCAGTAATGAAATAATAGAACAGATAGCATACTTTAACTATCTTGGCTCAGATATAACATATAGCTATGATTGGGATATACATAATAAATTAAACAGATATCAAATTATGTGTGGCACCATAAGAAGAGCCCTCCGAAAGACTCGAAAAGAAACTCAGCTTAGGTTTTATAAAAAGTATGGCTGTTCCTGTTCTTTTATATGGATTTGAATCTTGGGTACTTACAAAAAAGATATCTCACACATTCAAGCCACTGAAATTAATTTTTTAAGATCCGTAAAATGATGTACACGCATGGATACATTACATAATGAATCAATAACTAATGAACTGGAGATATTTTTAATACTCGATAAACTAGAAGAGCAGAAATACCGATGGAAAGAACATTTAGACAGAATGGACAATACAATATAACCCAAAACGATCAGCACCACAAACCGTATGGAAAACTATCTTTGGAACGGCCAAGGAACTATGGATTTGAGACAGGAACAGATCGCATTGGCCTAATCGTGGAAAGGAAGAAGAAGAAAAGAATATTATTATTATTATTAATTTTATTATTATTACTATTATTATTAGTTTATTGCAATTATTATTTTTATTATTATTACTACGTTATTATTACTGTTATTATTGATATTATTAATGTTATTATTATTATTATTATTATTATTATTATTATTATTATTATTATCATCATCATCATAGTACATTCACGAATTTAGGCCATTTGTTGACCTGTTTCGGCCTCAAGAAAAAAACCATCCAGAAGTCTTTTGAGTGGACGTCCTGGTCTTCTTCTTCCTGCAGGTTGATATCTTAACATTTGTTTGGGTATTCTATGATCTTCCATTCGATGAACATGTTGCATCCATCTTGACTTATAATCAGAAATTTTGTTTTCTAAAGATTCCATGTGTAATTCTTCTAAGATGTCTTCATTTATTATTATTATTATTATTATTATTATTATTATTATTATTATTATTATTATTATTATATTAAGCAGACATTTCACTTGCTTTGTTGATTCAAATGGTGTAAACCAAAAGCATTCCATCCTGTAATATAGAGATCTGCCCTTTAGCATGCCACCACCCTCCCAGTGAGGGAAGCGAGAGAGAGTAGAAACAGCCCGTGTTGTGCCAGATAATTATGACGTGAGTTTGATTTGGACAAGGAAAATGTAGCATGTGTCACATTGTAAACACAGTGTTCATTATCTGTGTCTCTGCACTCGATAAATTTCAACAAAATGAATCGCCAATTGATTGATTTTACTTGTAGCAATTTGAGTTTGAAATTGGAAATGACGTCGGCTTTCAACTTTGTTGATTTGCAGTGTTATGTTGATAAACTAATACAGGGGTTCTCCGCCCTTATCTAAATACAAGCGGCAACCCTGTGATCTTTTAAGAATTAAGAGGAACTCTTGTATTTACTCTAGGAAAGAAGGGAGGTAGATTAAATTTTAAGTTTATTTTATATTTCATTGTCTGTTTATGCCAATACATTCCCACGCGGGACAAGGGTGTTCCCTTGGAGGAATTACTTAAGCAAACCTACTTGATTTTGTTTTCTTTTTTTGTATATGTTATTTGTCTTTTTTTAATGTTATGATTTCCATTAATTAATTTTTTAGTTAATTAATTCCATCCTGTCCCGCGCCGTAGCCGAGCGGTTAAGGTAGGAAGCTTTGGCGCAGAGCTACGGGACTTGCGCTGGTTCGAGTCTCCATGGGGAAGAAATTTTCTCATGGTATTTCGGCCAGTATGGGACCGGTGCCCACCCAGCATCGTGAGGCAATTGGGTAGCTACAATAAGTAGCGGCTCCAGGTTGAGGAACCAGCTATAACGGCTGGGGGACTCGACATGCTAACCACATGTCACCCCTACACTGGCTGTTGATCATCTACCTCTGTGATTGACACATGTGGATGTGAAGGGCCAGCAGCCGGCTGGTAAAAGGGCAACCGCTGAAAAGTGGAAAGACCCTCAATCGGATCGGAATTCCATCCTTGGTTCGTCCTTATATTCATTCAATCAATTTTTTTCTAAATTATTATCCTAAATATGTCAGTGAGTGAGAAGTGGTTAACTCATCGCCTCAAAAAGACACCTAGTAGTCAATTAATGTATTACCTGGATAGAAAATCGATCAAATCTTGCTCCGAAGCTCTAATTCAGGCTTGAGGTTCTTTTAAGGTAAGGTAAAGGAATCTCACTACAGACCTTTACATTCGCCTCAAAAGACGAGGTAGACTCGCCGGCAGGTAAATGATCTTGAACTCAGAAGACGAGGTACACTCGCTTAACTCCGCTTTATATATTGTGCAATATTTTGTACATCCCTTGGCAGGGCAATCTTTTGTTAACATTTATAAATAGTAGAGAAATATGTTTTGGCCTTCACCCTTATTTTATTCTCAAGTACCGTTATCTTTTGCTTGTTTTGAATGTCTGAAAATAGACAATATAATTTACGGTAACTTAAATCTGGTTTCTGAAGAAATGCATTGAGTATTTAAACTTGAAGCAAATGGGTTAAGGCTCCCACATCTTTAGACAATCGGCACGAGATGTTAGCTGGATGACCACCTGCGTGTTGGCCAAATCCCAGAACAAACGTCTGATAAACATTTTAAGTTAGAGTTTGGATCGACCTCTGGGCCATGGTGCCGCTAGAATGTTTAGCCCAGTTTAACAGTCCCGAACCCATCAAGACTTGAACCACCACCCTCCAGCTTTTATCGTATTGTCTCGACTAACAATGTTACGGTGTGCCTCGTGAGGTTCTTTTAGAAGCCCAAAAATCTTCAAAAGTAGGACCCACGACATGAAGTCCTCCCGGAAGAATTTTCCCTAATTATTTTTAATCTAAATTGTCAATTGACCGCTACCGGGTTTGAACCCGTGAACCTCGGGGCTAGAGAGAAGTAATATAATCCCCAGACCCACCGAGGGGGATCAATTTGTTGTGAAAGTCTTTTATTTATACAAGGAGACTCATCTCAATGCCATATGCGAGCTCTTCATAAAACTGTGTGACAAGAAGTAGACGATTTTAAATTCTCGTCCGCATCCTCAATTTTCGTCGCTAAAAAATTTCGTCGACCTTGTTTACCATCGAATCCGCTTTTTTGAATTTTTTCTTTCTTTTTGTATACGCGTCTGTCTTTATCCGTGTAATGATTATCACTAATTAATTTTTAGTAAATAGGGACGTGGAAATCTAATTAATTAATTATTCATTATTTTCTTTGTTCGTTCATCTATTCATTCAATCAGTTTTTCTTCTAATATTTCTCTTTTTTTTATTTTTTCTTTCTCATTACTTTTATCCGTTATCCTATTTTTGTTACTGTTTTTCTCTTTTTTTCTTTTAAATTTTGTTTATATTAACCTTTCCTTTCGGGTACGGCGCAAAAAGCGGACATCCGAATTCCGATAATTTTTGTTTTAAAATGAAGCTTACGCCGTGAAAGATAAAAATATGCGTACCATCTAGAAATAGGACAGGAAAGTAACAATTTAAAAAACACTCTTTTCTATGTTAAATAAAGAATTTAGCAGCCATTGTGGTGTGACCTCAGTTGCGATAATAATCAGATGGTTAGCCAGGACGGGAACATGGTTAGATATTTATTCCAGTAGAGAGGCGAAATAGAATACATATTTTATTGTAACAAGATTGCAATGCTATGTTTCCAAAATTATGTAGAAAAAATAGAATTTAAGAATATTCACTTCCGCTCAACGACGAATCTTGTGAAATGTTCAGTTAATTGAATCGACTGCCGTCAACAATCGATACGCCATCATATATGTATTTTTCGAAATTGAAAAGCTGCCAAATTAATCCATACAAAACATCCAATAAGAAGATACCACTTATCTGTAAACTAATATTGTGCATTTTAACTTATCGTTATCAAACCTAGTAGATCAGTTACATACAATATTTTACTATACCGTAAACTAATCTGGTGTACACTAATTATTCATCATTCAAACATAACTAAGTGAATCATACACTCCTGTAAACTAATATGGTGTACACTAACGTCTCTCATTTAAACATAACAAAATTAATCACACACTCTTGGAAAATAAAATGGTGTATACTAACTTACGAACCTAATATAACACTTTCAATATTGTTATTTTAACACAGTTCCAACAATGGATCATATAATATTATAATGATATTGTGAAAAGAAAAAATTAATGTCTGAACAAGCATGTAAGACCACTACACTATACGAGACATTGTATACCAGGCTTAACATTGATTCCTGTTCAGACATTAATTTTTCTTTTCACAATATCATTTTAATATTATAATCCATCCATCCATAGTAATTCTGCCCGAAGGCAGAAGCATTTTCATGCTATGCTTGCAACTTTACTAGGGAATTGTAGGTGTGGTAGCTTCCCGTTACTTTCCACACTGGTGAAGGATGATGGTGATGTTGATAATAAGGATGGTGATGGCCATATGATTTCGGGGACCGTTTGGGCCTTAAAGTTTTCCTGACATTTGTCTTACAGGCGAGGAAAAACCCCGATAAAAACCTCACCCAGAAAAACTGCCCCGACCGGGATCGAACCCTGACCCGCTGCGTGACAAGGTAGCACGCTACCTCGAGACCACAGCGGTGGACAATATTATAGGCCTAATATGATCCATCATTGGAACTGTGTTAAAATAACAATATTGGAAAGTGTTAAATAACATCGATTACTGTTTATAAAAGTGGTGGTATAAAATTCTCAAAACATAAATACTTCTAAATGAAGCCGGCCGTTGACGTTGGTGGTGACATCTACCAGGCAGCGGACGAAACGAGAATTATAGATTTATATATGTGGAAATAATTAATGTTTGTGCCATGTCTCGTATAGTGTAATGGTCTTGCACGCTTGTACGGAATCCAAGAGGTCTGCGGTTCGATTCCTGGTTCAGATATTAATTTTTCTTTTCACAATATCATTATAATATTATATTACGAACCTAACTAAATAAATTACACACTCTTGGAAAAATAAAATGACGTAAGCCTATATCAACTTATCTTCATATAAATTTAACTTAATAAATCACACTCTCTTGTAAATTAATTTGGTGGTACACTAATTGGTCCTCATCTAAACCTAACTAAATAAATAATACGCTTTTGTAAACTAATCCAATGTAGGCCTACATTATAACTTACAATTTCGCGTTATATTAGACATTACGTATCCATGCGCAAAGAAAAAAGAACATCGTTCAGGTTCCAGTGTGGCTACCAATTCGTTGTAATATGTAGTAAACAAATAGAGGCAGGGTGTAAAATAGTGCTTTATAAATTACTATTTTTCTTGTTTGTTTTTAGATGGTTCGCAATTTTTTTATGTTTTATTGTTGGACATTTAATAAGCTTCGTTATAAAACTAAAATTTTCATTCTTCTGTATCTTCTTCTTCTTCCAATGGAGATACAGCCCATAACGGGCTTGATGCGAGTCCTCCAAATCTTCTCTATCCAATGCTCTCTATTACCAGTTCCTATAGTTCAGGATTTGATGACAGTCTTCCTTCACTGAGTCCATCCGTCCTTTCTTAGGTTTTCCTACTGACCGCTTCCCAAACATCTCCGTCATCGCTTTCTTAGGTATGCATTCCATATCCATTCTTTGAACGTGTCTGACCCATTGCATTTTTTTTAATATCACAAGAGTTGATATATTAGGTTCCTTAAAAAGGACATATATTTCCTTATTATATCTCATTCTCCATCTTCCATTCTCTTTTTTTTTTACTCTTTTTTTACTAGACTTCTGGAAAAAAAAAAGTACATTTCATAAGAGAGATATTTTGTATGTTATGTTGGCAAGCACCATAGTTTTCAGAAATCTTATAGCAACATTTATCTATCTGATTTATATTGTTTAAATTTTGCGAAAGGCTGCACAAGATTCGATCGGATAAGGAAAGAAGATATAAGAACAGAATTAAATATATACATCCATTGGATGAGAAAATCAGAGAATATAGAGAGAAATGGTTTACACATGTGGAAAGAATGAATGTATCAAGATTACCAAGAGCAGCATTCAACTACAAGCCAAGAGGTTCAAGGAATGTAGGAAGGCCAGTGAAAAGATGGACAGAACAACTGTGAGGCGGAACAGGCAATTTGTCTAGCCCATGAAGTGAAGAAGAAGAAGAAATTTTGCATTTTGCACATTTCTACTTTAAGGTTTCCAATTACATTTCTTACTCTATATTGCCTTTTTATTCGGTCTTAAATATTTAATTTGTGATGCTGTTACGATACTTAATATAATATAAAAATATTTCTTTGTCGCAGAACTTGATTAACTGAAAATCATGCCCATGGCAGATAGAAATATCACAAAATTAACTTGTCCACAAATACAGTAAGTACTGTATATATAAATCAAATTTCACGTATATTTAACCAGCGGTGATTACAAACAAAAATCTACAATACTTGTTCCCTGGAGCTTCAAATACCAAATATATATATTTTTTTCTGCATTCGGCCATAGGGTTTTGAGATTATCTGACATGGATCATTTCTGTTGGTCTAGTTTTGTTAAATCCTAAGGGAATTCTGCTTAAAAGATTAGATCAACTGAGTACAACTTGACCAGCGGGTAGAAACATTCAATGTGCCGCTAAAAATATATATTTATCTACATTGTTTTTGTGAACCAGTTAATATCTCTCCAGGGTATTTTTCTCTTATGGGAATTGTGCCTTTTGCGAACGTTATAAAATGTTATTTCTATGATTACAGCATACTATAGGTGTTCTCATATATAGAAAAATGAATATACGGAGAGGCGAATAGAAAAGACTACATAACATGAGCTACATGATGTTTATAGCAAACCAGATATAATAAGAACAGTTAATTCTCGTAGACTGCGAAGAGCAGGACATGTGGCACCAATGGAAACGAAAGAGTGGTATGGAAGCTTTCTTGTAGGAAAACTAGAGGGTAAGCGCCCAGTTTGTAGACTAATAATTATGTGGGAGATTAGTATTAACCATGATTTGAGGGAAATAGATTATACAGGGGATGAAGCTCAGGCTAGGGATGTGTGAAGAGCTTATATCCACGCGACTATGAACCTAAGGGTTCGATAGTGCCAGTGAGTTAGTTAGTCAGTTAGTTAATACAACCACACCTTGGAATTAGTAGTAATAGGACTTTATTAGACTAAAAGTAGGACACACAAAATGTTATTTACAAATATGGGTCGCACGTGCAGTAAGCCGTTACAATAAAGTAATGTTTGGTCATAATATATCGTAAAACAGAAAAGAAAACACAATAATTTACAATTAGATAATAACACTGGTCAACATGATTTTTTGTCTCATGAGTACCAATAGTTGTAGTTAATGCAGTTTTTTGACGTGTTTTGAAATATGTATTCGGAATTTCTCCATCACCACCCACAGTTTTTTGTTTATTTCAGTTTCAATTAATGGATTTAAATAATTATTTTTTAATAAACTTTTTTCGTCCATTTGTTCGAGTGATCGATGAGCACGATGAACACTTTCATCAGGAGATTTCAGCTGTGGAAAAGAGATATCAGGCAAATAGAATCCTAATATGCTGGCCGATTATTGTTGGACCATCAAGAGGGATCCTCCACCGGCGAAATATAGCAGAAAATCGTCATTTATTACTTTCTAGGTGAGTCCGAATGTTCGAATATTGTGTAGTTACGAATATAGAAAATATTAAAGTGTTTGAAATTATAAATGCCTGTCTCTCCGGAAACCTTGCGTGATGGAGAAAAACCGATATCATATTTGAATTCAGGAGAAAACATACATATCTTTCTTTCTGAGACATAAAAAAATTTTTTTTTGTTGCTCAGTGTAATACAATAACATGATACATTAATTAAGTTATCTAGAATTATTAAGAATCAATGGTATTACATTTCGATAACATAGAATTAGAGGCTAGGGCTGTCAGTAATGCAGTAAATAAATATTCCTCCAAATGCTGTACGAAAACTTCATGAAATTTAGGTCTACTTGTTTAAAAATCCATTTAATCTGCCTTGATTTTGACACTTAGGTCCTCGAAATCAGAGGCGAGCAGTCTAACCGAGATCGATTGTGCATTAGAATCTTTAATTATAGCCACAGAAGCCTTCGTTGTTTTCACTTTAAACTTTCGCAATTCTTATAAAAACAAATATGGAATATTAACAAATTAAAATGTTTAATTAATTTGAATAAATCACAACACTATCAATAGTTTTTTAAAATGAAATATAATCTCTTCGTTTGAAGAATTTTTATAAAACAAACGATCTCGCCGGGGGGAATATTGTTCAAACTTCCCTACATAAAATTAACCCTGCCCGGGGATTACAAAGCAATACGATGGGCTGAATAAAGAGCTACCATGGTTTGGGGGCTACACGATCAAACCCAGTGTTTTATTATTTGTCTCTCTCTGATTTAATTCTTAAAGCGTTACTATCACATTATATGTCTCATTCTGAACAAATTTCAGACTAAAATAGAGCAATCTAAAACAGATACTGGCATTCTAGGAAAAATAAAATAAAATCCGAATAACTAAAGATTAATAGAAAAAAGCATTTGCAACTAATGTATACGGACTTTTCTCCAATGTTTCAACAGTCCTAGTAGGCCTACAATAGATCATAACGTTGTAATATCCTCATTAATTAACTCACTGGCACTATCGAACCCGTAGGTTCATGTCCGCGTGGACATAAGCACTCCACACATCCCTATATTGAGCTAATGCTTTCCGATCATCCCTTGTATAATTCACTTCCCTCAAATCATGATTAATGTTATTTTCCCACCTCATTCTTTGTTTACAAACTGGGCGTTTTCCCCCTGGGTTCCTACAAGAAGCTTCCATGCTCCTCTTTAATTCGTGCCACATGTCCTGTCCATCGCAGTCTATGAGACTTAACTATTCTTCTTATATCTGGTTTCCTACACAGATCATGTAGTTCACTGTTATCCAATCTTCAAAATTCGCCTGTCTGTTCTTCTCTCTTTGGTCCAAATATTTTCCTAATAACTTTATTCTTAAATAAAACCTACTAGTAATCTTTTCTCTTTCCTTAAAGTAAGAGACCTTTTTTCGCAACCATATATAATAACTGGGTGAAGAGTTATATATTTTTTACTTTAATGTTTTAGAGAATTAGGGACGAAAAGAATCCCTGAAATGAATAATAGCAGGTATTTCCATATTGAACCTATATTTTAATTTCTTTAAGCATCTCATTCTTATTTGTAATTATTGTTCCTAGGTATTTGATTTCAGCTACTTCTTCGAAATTTTCATTTGTCATTAACTGTCCACTTCTGTTGTGTAATGAATTTATGTGTGAATATATATTTAATTTTATTGATATATACTTCCAGTCCCAATTTCTTATTGTTAATCAATAGAGTGTGCGTATTGACCCTTAGTATCTCCTCGCCATTGCCTAATAGGCCTAACACTACAAACACATAGAATATATCTTTACATCCTTCTTTATTTAGGCTACTTTTCCCCCTTCGTAATGTTATAGGCTCTCGGCAATTTAGGTGATGATGTGATATTTTCTTACTCTAACAATACTAATTTGATTAATTTTAGTTTCTCTCTCTCTCCCTCCCTCCCTCCCTCTCTCTCTCTCTCTCCCTCCCTCCCTCTCTCTCTCTCTCTCTCTCTCTCTTTACCTTTTGCAGCTACGTTTACAAGCCCATGCCATGCAGTCCTTACGGGGATACGATCTTTCAGAAGAGGATTTGTAACCTAGGGTCATACACTTTCTTTGACCACACAAGAATATGGAGGTCCTTACTGGATGAGGAATCAGTTCACCTCCGAAACGACAAGAACATTTAATAAAACACGGAATCCATTCAGTCTTTATCCTAAATAAGGCGAACATGATAGGTTATGGATAATAATTATGGGAGTCACATTATTTTCGGAGACCATTTGGGCTTTTCAGTTTCCCGACATTTATCTTACAGTTTAGGAAAACCCCGAAAAATAAACTCGTCCAGGACTCTTGCCCCTACCGGAGATCGAAACCGGGCCCGGTTTTGTACAAGGGAATGATGTATTAAAGATGTTTTGTTTTTGTTTTAGAACTTATATTCTGACCCCATAAAACACAATTTACTATTATTATTATTAATATTATTATTATTATTATTATTATTATTATTATCATCATCATCATCATCATCATTATCTTAAGGCACTACACAACTTCAAAATTAAATGTTTTGGCCTTATCAAAAATCTTCCTTCAGTTCTTTTCTATCTTCTGCCAATTTCAGGATTGTCACTCTCATCATCTTCAATCCCTTATTATTATTATTATTATTATTATTATTATTATTATTATTATTATTATTATTATTATTTTATTATTATTATTATTATTATTATTATTATTATTATTATTATTATTATTATTATTATTATTATTATTATTATTATTATTATTAATATTATTATTATGCTCCTTGCCTCTGATCCCGAGGGTCGCGGATTCAAACCCGCCGGGGTCGATGGATTTTTTAAAGATGGAAAAATCCAAGAATAAAGTCCTCCGGGAGGGACTTTATAAAAACCGTGGGTCCCGAGTCTGAAGATTTTCAGGCTCGTAAAAGATCCTTAATCCTCAATGAAAAGCCTCTAAGCAAAATTTACCGAATTTTCCCGTCCTAGTACTACCTTGGTTTCCTAGATGTCAGTATGAGGCGGAACGCTGACCACGTACCACTCAAGTGACATCTATACGAAAACAAGTGTAACTAAATTAGTATGGTTCAAATGCTTCCCTGTAGGGGGAGAGCACCTAATCTGTGTTAAGGGAAACATGGGCTTACAAGATACAAGATTATTATTATTATTATTATTATTATTATTATTATTATTATTATTATTATTATTATTATTATTATCATCATCATCATCATCATCGTCATTATTTTGAGTATCAGTAGAGAACACCTCTCTATGAAATTAAAGTGACCGCATAACAAATTTTGTGTTTTTGAGAAAAACGTAAGGCGTCTCTAGGGGAGAACAACGCCACAACCAAGCAGTTTAAGGAACTCGGTACAGAGCTGCAGGACTTGTGCCGTTCCGAGTCCCAATGGCGAGGAGAAAATTTCTTATGGAATTTCGACCAGTATGGGTCCGGACGCACCCAGCATAATGAGAAATTGGACTACAGGTAGAAAATACAAGCTGTAATGTTTGGAGAAGTCGAAAACACATATAATAACCCATATACTGGTTGAATGGTCGTCTCCCTCTGTGATTAACACATGTGCATGTGAGACTAACAGTCGGCTATAGAGCGTCCAGAGGGAAAGTGAACACCGAATTTAACAAACCTGACTAAAAATCGCGAAAACTCGTATGGTAATTGTAATTAAAGCTACAGTTACGACAACAAATAAATACAATACCCATTTTGAGCGTTTGTGTGACAAAAAGTTTGTAAAATAACAAGGATTTTTTGTTATAGGTTGTCAAAGGTGAACTTTTTAAGTTTTAATTATGGGTACTGATACGTTCAACAATTCCCTTGTCAAAAAGAATAGAATTATTCCCATTCTGTGAATTTATTATTCCGTTGGATACCGCATTGTTTTTTTACTTTTCATTAGTTTACTATTTAAAATCCAATTTGGCAGTGACTACGTACAGTTTGTTTCGTTTTATTTGGGAGTAAAATTCCCAACGCAAACGAAAATATTGAAATGTGAATAAATTGTTTATAAAGTTGCCAGGCTTTCACTGCTTCAACGTTAAAGTACTGTATCGGGCTAGGTTTGCTTTTATAAGATTCATGTTATGATCCTTTGAGGTATTATTTAAAATTAAAGTATACAATTATGGAATATTTACCTAAATGGTCCATCTACTCAACTTCATAATCATTATCATCAACAATCACGGATTAAGCCCATGTGGCTTGTTCCGGTCTCATAGATTCTCATTCAAAAGTTGGATCCATCTCTTCTTTGGTCTACCAACATTCCTGCGTCCTTTTGGTTTGTATTTAAGTATAATTTTGGGAATGCGATCATCTTCCATTCTTTGAACATGTCCTTTCCAGTTTTTTCTAGATTCTTTTATTCTATCTAAGAGTTTAAAGATATTTAGCTCATTTCTAATATATTCACTTCTTCTCTAATCTAGGAGTTTGCAACCAGCCACACTTCTCAGAAATCTCATTTCAGCTGCTTCTATGATCTTCTCTTCTCTTCTAGTTAAAACCAAAAATTCACTACCATACAATAGTAAGGGGACTGCCACTACTTTATAAAATTTTAGTTTTGTTTCTTTTCTCTACTCAACTTTATTAGTTATTTAACTGTAGCGCTTTCGGGACTAGTCCCATCATAAGCAGGATTCAAAACTGGTGTTCCACTGAAGATCTTGTAGAGGGGGTTACACGTACTGGATTCGTTTTCGTTTATCAGATGGTCGTTGCTGTTAGCTGTTTTCAAAATTCCCATCTCTTCGAGTACGTTCATCTTCGCTGGATTATTTTCAGTAATGCACAGACAAAATAATCCAGCGAAGATAAACGTACTCGAGGAGATGGAAATTTTGAAAGCAGCTAACAACAACGACCATCTGATAAACGAAAACGAACCCAGTACGTGTAACCCCCTCTACCAGATCTTTGGTGAAACACCAGTTTTGAATCCTGCTGATGATGGGACTAGTCCCGAAAGCGCTACAGTTAAATAACTAATAAAGTTGAGGAGACGGACCATTTAGGTAAATATACCATAATTTTATACTTTAGGTTTGCTTCCTAAATAGTAACAATTGTTATTCCATGATTACTTAATATTGTAACAAATTATATTTTTGTTAAGTTGAATTCATTTGTGGCTACATGCGGTATTTAGTTTCCGATAGCGTTGTCAACAAAACTCAACGATTTCTAAAAATTGTGTGTCGTACGTAGAAATGTTAGTTCATAACAGCCTATATAATGCATGTGGAGCTTTCATATATATTCATACTTAGAAAGATGTTAGAAATATGCTGAAAGAAATCGCAACAAGTAGATTTGATCTTTATTGATTTGTTAAAGGTGTATGATAGTGTACTCGGAATCTTGCTCTGGAAAGCCCTAGAAGAGGCGAATATAAATGACAAAACAATTAGTATTATAAGATCATTATACATTGCTAAATTATAAACCACACGGAAGGTGAAATGTTGGACGCCCACACAGAAGATGGTCTGAACAATTTAACAATCCTAGCTTTCATCATGAAACCGGAACGAGCCAATATGTTTAATCCCTGGATAATGATGATGATATACTTAGAGAACAAATGCCAAATTGAGATGGAAAAAGACTTTTAGAAAAATTCCAAACATCAAAAGGTCTACTACAAGGATGTTGCTTATCACCAACGTTGTTCAAAATATATTTGATAATTGTACGAAGAATTGGTCAAGACACTGCAAATATATGGGAATTCAAATAGAAGATAATTATTATCTCCCACCATTTGCTATTCGCAGATGATCAGGTGGTGACTTCTCAGGATTGAGACGAATATGATACGGCCCTAATAGTGATTAAGGAATATAAGAAATGAATAAATAATGAAGGAACAGAATATAGTTAAAAATAAATTAAGTTTCATATTGGTAAATAGTTCTCACAAGAAGCGGTTGAAACCCTAAGTAAAAGAGGTCATAAACATGTAACTCCTCAAATAGACCTGAAATGTTTAAGCTGGGTCTAGCTTCAAAACTCACGTTGGGAGAAATGTCAAACTCCAAATTTACAATCGCGGAGAGCCCAAGCTGGCAAACACACTCCCTAGCCGTGAGAATAAAATCAAAAGGTAGGTGGTGTTTAAATATAAAATAGTTACGCCCTTGGATGACATTGATTAAATATTCTAACCAATCAAAATGAGAGTTAGGGTAAAGACCATATATGGGAATAATGGTTCCTGACTTCGATACGGAACTCATGAGGACAAAATTTAATACACTGACACATATACTCGACACTTAGAAGAAAGAAGATCTTGAATGTATAGTAAAAAAAATATCTTTTAACAACGATTATGGACCAAGGGAAAATCTCCCGAACTCATAAGTCATTTGCTAGTCCTCATTAGCGAAATATCGAAGGCCAGGGACGGAAAAGTTCTATTTTCACTGTGTAACGTGCATTTAAATTGGCAGAGATTAATTAAATAAAATAATTCAAATAATGAGTGATTGTCTGTTCCCACGCAATTCTCCTTCCGAACCCGTTATAGATAGGAGTCTCAGCGCTCACCCTGAAACAGGAACCGACTAGCTACCGAGGAAGGGCAAGTAAATTCACATTTAAATTAAAGTGTAACCCCAGTGATATTTAACAGCCACTCCAACATACCGCCCCAGGATCCAGATGATGCATCTTTCATGTTAAGGAAATTAGAGATAGAATACAAAAAAAATGGCGATTACAGATAAATTATAATAAAACAAAATGCGTTTCATTGGATACAACAGATGAGATAAAATGTAATTCAGGAAGAATACGTAATGTTAAAAGTTTTAGATATTTAGGATGTATTTTAGATAAAAGTGAGAATTCAACTACAGAAATTGAAAGAAGAATAACTGATGGGAGAAGAATCATTGTTATCTTGAACTCAGTGCTTTGGAATAGAAATATAATATACAGAACGAAGAAAACTATATTTCAAGTTTTGTTACAAAGCATTTTATTATTTGGGTCCAAAACCTGGACAGTAAGTAGAAAACAAGCCAATAAGCAGTAGAAATCGATTTTTGGAGGCGGTCGACAGGAATTTCAAGAAGGAATAAGGTCAGAAACAGAACAATAAGGGAAATTATGCAAGTTGAAAAAAATACATATTAGGAAAAATAGAAGAAAAACGTTTGAAATAGTATGGACACCTCATACGAGTGGCAGAAGAGAGAATACCAAAGAAGATCCTTAATTGGAAAGCTAATGGAAGAAATGGATGAGGCAGGCCTAGAAAACGGTGGATGGATGGAGTGAAGAAAAGTATGGAAGCTAGAGATTTGAGGGAAAAATGTGCTTTAGACAGGAACCTCTGGCGACAAATCACTTTGGATTGAAGGAGAAACACATTATTGTGGAGTATTCCTAAATAAAAAAAGAAAGTGGAGCTATCTTCAATGCTCATTATTACTATTTTTTCCCCTTTTCACCCTCTTTGGGGTGTGTTTGGATCAATCATGTCTCTGTGTGTTGTTCCTTTCTTAGAGCCCTGTATTTTTTCCTCTCATCTTCCGAGATAGGCTAATAGGTTTGGATTTTTGTTTAGATTTATCTTGGAACCTTATGTTTTCATCTTGAATAATTGATTTTTTCGGGTTTTTTCCTTACCTGAAAGACAAATGTCAGGAAGCTTAGGATCCAATGGTCCAAAAAAAAACATCCGGCCATCATCATCCTTATCATTATCACCATCATCCTTCACAGGTGTGAAAACAACGGGAAGCTACCACACATATAATTGCCAAGTAAAACTGCAAAGCATAGCACAAAAATGCTATGGTTGCAATGAAAGACTGCCCTCGGGCAGAATTATTATAGAATTATTATAGTATATATATATATATATATATATATATAAATGAGCTTCAAACTCTGACGGTATCAAATATATTACCACCGATTACAGTGAATTGGAGTGAGTTATTCCAAAGAAAGAAAAAAAAAAGAAGACATTATGTATCATATATGATACCTAAGGATGCAGAAGGTTAGGGCATCATGCCTTCTTTCTGAGCTATGGGACCCATATGAGGACGTTTTTCTCATGGAATTTCGGCCAGTATAGGACTCGTGCCCATCCGGCATCATGAATACCTTTCCCCAATTGAGTAAACCAGCTATAAGGTGTAGGGACATGGTATGCTGACCACAAGTCACCCCTATATAAGGCTGAATGGTCGTTCAGCTCTGTGATCAAAAACATGGTGGATGTGAGGCCAGCATCCAGTTGATTGACCAATGGACCTTCTAACTTCGTCACGCCATGAAATTAAAAAGGGAGATGTTAAACTCAGGAAAAGAAATAATGAAAAAATAAAGAAAGAAAGACATTTTTTATTATTTGAAAACAAACTAACGATAACTATTGTTCAATAGCTAAATCGTTGTTCTCCCATTCGAAAATATGGCCTATTTACATTTGGAATGGTCGAAAATCATGTAAGTTTCTTTCAGGGGTAATCCAAGAGACGCCTCTGCAAGTTGTCATTGCAAGTTGCTTTTCGAAGTTCTCTTGTTTGGTACCGTGGTAGTAAACCGCACAGACAGTACAAACATTTTCTGTTAGTCAAATTGATTACTCACATTGCATTTGATCTTACAATTAAGCCTAGAGGGGAACATTTTGAGGGTAGATCTATGCAGATTGGGGAGAGTTCTTGCAACTTACAAACGTTGAAAATCTCTACATTTTTGAAGAACTTGCTGAAATTAGTTTAAGTTTATTTGATGGCTAACTTCGGAAACCTTGGCGTAACTGTGACTTTGAGTATTGCAAACGTTTTGCACTTTCCTTGCCCGCGTAAAATGCCTTCTATTCATCCCCTTCATAAAAGGAGAATATATATAAAGTAAGGAGGGGTAAAAATAAAAAGAGGGTAAAATATAAGAGCCTTCTCCACTTAAAACGAACTGGAAATTAAATTACCCAAAATCCTCCCACTTTTTTTTTCTCTCTCTCTCTCTTTCCCGTACTTCCTCATTTTTGCAATGGTTTGACTTTACTTTTCTCTTTCATTTTACCTCCCACTACTTGCTTAATCAGTTTTTTTCTCTTTCTCCATTTCTCTTCAGGCCTCCTTTAAAATGATTTAATACTGGTGGCCTTAATTTTTTTTATTTCCATGCGCTCGCTATTTCTTGATCACTAGCAGTATAAAGTATTGCCTACTTTGCACTACCACCGTTTTTAAACTGTGAAAGGGGGAAGACCTTCTTTAATAGGAAGGGAATTCCACGAACTCGAACTAAGAAAAAACAAATTAAATTAGAATTTATATTAAATATCATATGATGTATAACACTGAGCAACAAAAAATATACTTTTTTGTATCTGAAAGAAAATTATGTGATTCTGATAGTATTTTTTCTCCTGAATTCAAATATGATATCGGTGTTTCTCCATCACACAAGGTTTGCGAGAGACAGGAATTTATAATTCCAAACACTTTAATATTTTGTACATTCGTAACTACACAATATTCGAACATTCGGACTCACCTAGAAAGTAAGAAGTAAGAAATGACGATTTTCTGCTATATTTCGCTTGTGGAGCATCCTTCTTGATCGTCCAACAATAATCGACCAGCATATTAGGATTCCATTTGCCTTGATATCTCTTTTCTATAGCTGAAATCTTCTGAGTTAGCTCATTTGTTTTATTTAAAATGGACAAATTGACGAAAAAAGTTTTAAAAATAATTATTTAAATCCATTAATTGAAATTGAAATAAAAAACTGTGGGTGATGGAGAAATTCCGAATACATATTTGAAAACACGATAAAAACTGCATTAAGTATAACTATTGGTAGTCATGAGACAAAAATCATGTTGACCAGTGTAATCTACGAACAGTGAATGTTAAAACTAGCGTCAATTTCGATGAGAGCAGTTTTCCTCATTGACCTCTCAAATGTAATAATTAGGGAAAGAATTTTGACGTGCTACCACACGTACAATTCCCTAATAAAGCTGCAAGCATAGCATGGAAGTGCAGTGAAGGACCTGCCCTCGGGCAGAATTACTATGGATGGATATATATATATATATATATATATATATATATATATATTACTTTCTTAGTATTTTTTTTTCTTTTCATGTAGCTTACAGTAGATTCGAGCTGAGCTGTTATTCCTTTGTGTATACATTATTTTATTAGTTTTAATTTCAATTTCTTTAATTTTATTGTATTATTAGAATTTTTTATTATTGTCCAGTTTGGCAACACAATTAATTGTTTACTATGTAATACGTATTACTGTATTTTTATATTTAAATGTAACACAAGTTTGTCCTGGTGAGTGGAAGAAGAGGCCACATGGGCTTAACTACACCAGGCTATATAAATAAATAAATAATGGGATAATGAGACATTCATGAAACACTTGCCATTAAGCTTGTCTATTATATATTATAGTGGTTTTTAAACGTTTGTATGTACTGTACTTCTCAGCAAGAAAATTAATTAATTTATATACAGAATTTTAATGTTTACACATCTTTCTGTGCCTAAAGTTTTATTTTTCTTCTCCATTCGTCTCTCTCCATCCAATCCATGTCCTCCAGTCCTCTTGCTCTCATTCCTCTTATTCCCTGCATCCACGAGTTTCGAGGTCTTCCTCTCCTCCTTCTTCCAGGTGGACACCATTCCAATGTTTTCCTGGGTAATCTTTCTTTCTTGCATTCGTCCCATACCAATTTAATTGCTTAGACCGTATATAATCTACTATTGAATAACCAATATTAAATACATTCTGAAAAAAATATCATTTTCAAATCATCCCTCACAAATCACGACTCATAATGTCTTTTGGTTAGCTTTTCTTTTTCAAGTTCAAGTTTAGCTACTTCCCTTTTAAATTCAAGAGAGAACACATCTTTCATTTAAAATGCCTATAACTTAAGTCAAGAATAGCGAATTAAAGGAGAAAAATATATTTTTAAAACTCTAAACCAGAAATCTAATTAATTTGATTCATTTGCTGATTCATTAGTCACTTTTATGTACAGAAGGCTATATGCTGCTTTGAATTATATCCTATGCTTATTGCTTTCAAAATTATTACTTTCTCATCTACGTGCATTTTGTGGCAAGTCATTCACTCAGCCTCCTGAGTAACTCAATAAATAAATCCCAATGTTGGCAATAAAAATCAGAAACAATTATAATATCATTGAACGAAGCAGTTATTAGACTTAGGTCATATTTATATTCAAATTAATCAGGGAAGCGAGTAGAACCTGATTATGTAAGAGCAAATGTCGTATAAAATGATCCGAAGAAATTAGTATCAATGGAATGAAATGACTAGTTATTAAGAAGCGTAACGACAACTCAGGTAATGCCACCCTTTCTTTTGTTAAGACGGAAGTGGCCGACACATGGATAAAACCTACGTATTGACAAAATCCTTTGCTCGCCAGATTGAGTAGAAATATCTTCTAAGCCTGCAGTTAACTAATTTATTGTGGACAGCCATAACCCATTAGCTAAATTTGCAAGCGGGGGTTTTCATCTTGAGACAAACAACGTTAGCAAAAGTGTGGGAATATGGAAATTTTCTAGCGTCTGAAGCCTAGGGAAAACCCAAGCCTAGCTAATATTTGTGACCCGACTGTATAACTCTAGCAATGATTCCTGACGAATGGAATTTGTAATGGGAACTTAGATGCGAGTCCTGTACAAACCAGATGTAGGTCTCAGCCAATAGGGACTATGACCACACGTCATCGCTAACTCCCTCGCTACCGAATATCAAATACAGTCACTGCTAAACATTTTTAAAATCTCGCTACAAAAATTAATATGTTAACCTTTATCGTAGACTGCGATGGGCAGGACATGTGGCGTGAATGGGCAATGAAAGACGTGCGTGGTAGCTTCTTGTAGGAAAACCAGAGGGAAAATGCCCAGTTGGTAGACCAAGAATGAGGTGGGAGAATAACATTAACTATGATTTGTGGGAAGTAGATTATACAAGGAATGATTGGAAAACATTAGCTCAGGATAGGGATGTATGGAGAGCTTATGTCCGCGCGGCCATGAACCTACGGGTTCGATTGTGCCAGTGAGTTAGGACATCTTTACACGTAGAGGAAGTATATTCACTATATATATATATATATATATATATATATATATATATATAACCATAGTAATTCTGCCCGAGGGCACATCCTTCACTGCAATCATAGCATTTTCATGCTATGCTTGCAGCTTTACTAGGGAATTGCAGGTGTGGTAGCTTCCCGTTGCTTTCCACAATATATATATATATACACACACACTGTATTTGGTTTATATCACTCTGTTAATGTTTTAAATAACCACTAAATGTCACTTTAATTTAAACCATTTATAGTCGTCCCCGCGCCATAGCCATGTGATTAAGGCAAGATGACTTGGCGCAGAGCTACAGGACTTCCGCTGGTTCGAGTCTCCATGGGGGATGAAATGTTCTCAAGGAATTTCTGCTAGTTTGGGATCGGTGCTCATCCAGCATCGTGAGGCATTTGGGTAGCTACAGTAAGTAGTGACTCCACGTTGAGAAGACCAGCTATAATGGCTGGGGGACCCGACATTCAAATTGCACTATAATTTTAAGACTTCAGGCAGCAAATGTACAAAATATTATAATTAAAGTCTACGGTTTAAAATCTAAAATCAACACATCCGCGTCTTACTATAATTCTCTATGGACTGTACATGTTTTTGTGAGAGGAACTGTTCTGTTTGTACACGTGGCAGGCAGGGAATTCACAGCTGAGCAGTCTGGATAGGCTCTCCCATTGGATTTACGGTCAAGGACATTCTTCAAAATCCCTTGCGCGACCTATACGTGAAGCCAGCACGGGAAAAAGGTCCAACCTCTGATGGCGTAAATCGTCAATAATAAATTTGTAACACCCCCATGATTAAAATAGGAGAGTTCATTAACCAATGATATGTTTTGTTATATGTGCCTAAGCACTGATCTCAGGTCCACGAGATCGATGTAGTGGAAGTAACGAGTTTACTTAATAGGCGAGAGAGGCTTCTCCTCGTCACTTCTCTTATATAATTACACAAAGTCACTTCTGATATACATTTCTACAAGTCACCTCGCCTACACACATATACTCGTCGACACGCTGGCAGTCTGGCCACCAGTGGAAACTTAACGCTAATTTTGAACTTAGCTTTTTTTTTTCGGAATATCGTAACTTGTACATTATTTTTATTAAGCGCCTGAATATTTAGGCCTCATAATTTAAGTTAGTAAATCTGTGATTCAGTAGGCCATCGGATAATTACTAACGGGGTAAACCCACAACTGACGACCTCGCCGATTAGAGATCAGTGCAAGGCAATTCAAACTATAGATTGTACAGTGCTCCACCATTTCGTGTGCATCAGACAAGAATAAAATACATTCAAAACGAATCCCTCTACACATTAATTCTGCCCGACGAAGTCCTTGTGGAATCCCATGATGAGAACTCATGCCTACCGGTATTCCAACCTGAGCGGACCCAACACCCAAAGTCCCCAGTGAACCGGGGAAGTCCATTTACGAATCCAGCGCCCACCAAATCCCCAACTATCCAAACCATCCCTACTAATAACCTTCTTCATATTATCTCCCAACTGTGGGGCTTTTATCCAAGTAATCTAATGGAACCTGATAATATCCCTCTTCATCATCATCATCATCATAGTACATTCACGAATTTAGGCCATTTGTTGACCTGTTTCGGCCTCAAGAGAAACACCATCCAGAAGTCTTTTGAGTGGACGTCCTGGTCTTCTTCTTCCTGCAGGTTGATATCTTAACATTAGTTTGGGTATTCTGTGATCTTCCATTCGATGAACATGTTGTATCCATCTTGACTTATAATCAGAAATTTTGTTTTCTAAAGATTCCATGTGTAATTCTTCTAAGATGTCTTCATTTTTTTTGTGATCTAGTAGTGTGTATCCTGCAGTCCTCCGAAGATATCTCATTTCAGCAGATCTAAGTCTCTGTATATCCTTCTGTTTCAACGTCCATACTTCGCTACCATACAAAAGAGTTGGAAGAGCCAGTGTTTTATACACTTTCAGTCTTGAATGCTTTTGGACTAACTGTGGCTTGAAGATAGAATTTATTAACCCTAAAATTCTTAAAAATTTAGATATTTTTGCATTTACAATCCTTTTCTTCTTCATATGAGATATTGCATCCTAGATATGTAAAATTATTCACCTGCTCCAAAATTTTATTGTCCAGTACAATTTTACTCTGACAGGATCTACACCTTGAAATGCCATAATTTTTGTTTTTTCTGTAGATATCTTTAATCCATATTCTTCTGTAATTTTGTTAAGTTCATACAGACCTTTCTGTAGATTATCTTCGGAATTTGCTATTATTATTTGGTCATCTGCAAACAATAGGGTGTTTAATTTTCTATTTTCTGATATTCTTATTCCAAATTTATATGTTTTGTTCCAGCAACATATTACTTCATTGATATAAATTGCAAAGAGTGTTGGGGATAGGGGGCAGCCTTGTCTCACACCACGATTTATAATTCCTTCTTCAGAAAATCTGTTATTTAATTTAATCTTTATGGTGTTGTCTTTGTAAATATTTTGTATGTTCTGCCGAAGTAAATTTGGTATATTTCTGTCTTCCAATATATTTAAGAGTTTTGATCTCTTGACTGTGTCGAATGCTTTTTCAAAATCTATGAAAGCAAAATGTGTTTCTAAGTTGAATTCTCTTCTTTTTTCAAGCAATAGTTTAACAGAAAATGCTGAATCAATACAAGATCCAATTTATATATTTTCTAATATTAAAACGAGATTATTATGAATCTGGTAGCCGCCGTGAACAGACTAGAATACACATATGCACAGATCGTTAACTCACACACACACACACACACACACACATAAAACCGTAAAAGTTTTGTGATCTCCATTTTTATTTGAAGATGATCATCTACATTCTCAAAACAATAAAAGTAAATGTAGTATAAAGGGAAAAGAAAAATGGTGTACGTAAATACAAGGTGTTTCTGTGAATGCAAATTATTATACGTTAGCCTATAGGTACGAGGGCGGATCGGAAAGTAACGCACAATAATTTTTTTTCTGCCTTGGTATTGCAGCTAGAATGTTGAAATTTCACAGAGATAATATAGTTTGAAGTTTTCACTACAGATGGTATTTTTTCTCAGGTGCACCTCTTGCGAGAGAAGCTTGAACTATGCAACAAAGATGGCGCGCATGCTACAGTCGTCCACCTGTGAGGAACAGAGAAGTGTTGTTCGATTTTTGTGGGCCAAAGGGCATAAACCCAGTGAAATTCACAGGGACATGCGTGGCGTGTATGGGGATGATTGTATGGACCGTAGCAATGTCTCCAGGTGGTGCACATTCTTACAAGAGGGACGCGTGAACCTTAGTGATTCGCCACGTGATTCGCCTTAGTGATTCCTGGCCGGCAAACGCTTTGAGACAGATGTGGAAGTGAAATCAGCAGTGCGCAGATGGCTACACTCCAACCAAACGGACTTCTACGAACATGGCATATTGAAACTGGTAACACGATGGGAAAAATGTGTTGAGAAAGTTGGTGACTATGTCGAAAAGTAGGTAAAAGATGTAAGTTCATTTGTGATTTTTTTCCTTTTTTTTTACTATTAAACTTTTTAAAAAAAAATTATTGTGCGTTACTTTCCGATCCGCCCTGTGGACGACTGTAGCATGCGCGCCATCTTTGTTGCATAGTTCAAGCTTCTCTCGCAAGAGGTGCACCTGAGAAAAAAATACCATCTGTAGTGAACACTTCAAACTATATCTCTGTGAAATTTCAACATTCTAGCTGCAATACCAAGGCAGAAAAAAATTATTGTCCGTTACTTTCCGATCCGCCCTCGTATTTCTTGTCATCTCAACGTCTATAAAAATACGGATGTGAAACACAAACCCTTACTTTAAGTGTGGAGAAATAATTAGCAGTAGTAGAGGATAAAGTGTTAGAAAAACATTGGATCGAAGAGAAAACGAACAGAAGGTGAATCTATGTGATGTAACTAACTCACTGGCACTATCGAACCTGTAGGTTCATGGTCGCGCAGACCAAAGCTCTCCACACATCCCAATCCTGAGTCAATATATTCCAATCATCCACTGTATAATCCGCTTCCTTTAAATCACGATTAATGTTATTCTCCCACCTCATTATTTGTCTACCAACTGGGCTTTTACTATCTGGTTTTCCATGCCCCACTTTAATTCCCAATTATTCTCTATTCGCCTGTGTGTTCATCTTTCTTTGGTCCAATAAGATTAATTAAATGTCGTATGTTGCGATTGGCAGGACATATGGAACGAATTGGAAACAAAACGTAAGGATATTCCGAAATCCAGAAAAATCAGATCAAAACTTCGACAAGTTAAGGAATTTTCTTGACTATTTAACTCATGCCCCAGATGGGAGACAATGACCAATCACGTTTCAATGATTTTTTGTTTATAACCAATCACAGTCGTGTTTCGCCTAGAATTTATCAACTAAAGTCCACCATAATAAAGAAAGCACCTCCTTTTTTAACTTTCTGAATAGGTTATTTTGCAGTGACTGACAAAGAAATACGGCTACCAGATTGTATTTTGATTGTACCACAAAAAAAAAACACTGTTTGCACTTTCTTAAATGTATTTTTTTCCCAGGTAATAACATTCCTAGAAAAATATAATTGTCATATTTACATCATCATAGGACATCAGAAATTAATTAATATACAGTTTGATGTGTTTCATTTTTTCTCCACTAGAGTGCATTCTTACAATATTGTGTTCGTTTGGCAAAAAATAATATGATCTGATTGCAGTGATGAACAAAAGAAGCAAATGAAGCGTACCAATCGTTTCTCATTTGTTTTCAAACATCGCCGTTTACATTAAATATATAAATATTTTGAAATAACTATATTTAAATAATGATTTGTGAGTAAACAGCTTAATTTTATTCGTTAAATAGTCCTAACAAATGCAACGAGTGATTTCCAAATTATCGATAAATCACGACCCACGAAGTGAGGAATGAATATATCTAGAACATTTGGAAATCACTCGTGGCATTACTTATTATAATTTCAATTTCTGCGTGATGAACTTTTAATCTTCCAAGGTCCTGATATATAAATGAATCCCATCTCAGATTTTCCTTATTCCAATGTACTAGACTAACAATTAAGATTTTTTAAAGAATATTGTCTCAACAACTGACAGCTGACAGCTTTAAGAATACAAATAAATACTTCTCCATCCGCTGTGGTTCTCACGTTGGGCGTAACGATGAAACAAACATGATTTATTAAATATTGCAAAACACTGGATTGGAATTCCCATTCTTCTGCTTTAATTTCGCTTGGAGTAAGAGGGACTCGCAGTTTGAAACGAGTGTTACAGACAAGTGAAAAGAGAAAATTGATATGTGGAATAATTACTTGAACGATGAAAGCAGAAACAAATAATAAAATTGTCAAATAAATAGACATGTTCAACTGGAAAACAGAGAAATATCTTATCTAGCATGTCCTGTGCATTCAATGCTCGTATTGAAAGAGGACAAAGACATTTTGGAATTCAAACGATAGCTATAGTTTTTATTTGGTGGAGTTTTAATGATAGATTTCTTTTACTGTTCATTTATATCTTTTTAATTTCTCTATCAGTTAGTTTTTAATCCATCCATCTTATGGTGGACTTGGATTCGTGATTAAATGACCTTGAGATTTATGTTTGCGCGGCACGGCGGTAGCATTGCTTTCAATAGTGTCGCCCTTGTCGGGCAGATCAAAGATGATAAGTCAAATAAAGAAGTATTCACCAATAACTTAGCTTCTAGAATACACAGCGGAAACAGATATAAATATCAAACTAAGTAAGTTTAATTATATAACAGGAACACTAAAAAGAACTTTGAAAAATAAAGCCAGGAAAGACTCTATAATGAAATTATACAAGACAATGGCAGTGCCTATTAGGCCTATTACTTATGGATCCGAAACATTGACAGTGACAACACAAAAATCTGCCAGAATACAAGCTGCTGAAAAATGAGATTCCTCAGACCAATAGCAGGATATCAAAGAACAGACAAAAAACACAACACAGAAATAAGACATCAACTAAAAGTAGAGGAATTAAACACAACAATAGATAAATACAGAACAAACTGGAAAGAACACTTGGCAAGGATGACTGAGAATAGAACACCCAAAGCAGCATACAACTATTCACCACGAGGAAGAACAAGTTTGGCAAGACCAAGGAAAAGATGGAAAGAACAGCAATTTGGAGCCGGAACAGGCTAGTAAATAAGCTTAAACCGTGAAGAAGAAGAAGAAGTATATAGAGAGAAATGGTTTACACATGTGGAAAGAATGAATGTAACAAGATTACCAAGAGCAGCATTCAACTACATGCCAAGAGGTTCAAGGAATGTAGGAAGGAGTGAAGGCCAGTGAAAAGATGGACAGAACAACTGTGAGGCGGAACAGGCAATTTATGCCTAGCCCGTGAAGTGAAGAAGAAGAAGAACTTATCTTTTTCGCCGCTCTGCGTTACCTAGTTTATTTTTTTTTCCAAAATCCTAATGCACTCTTTATCCTTATGCTCTCAAAAAACCTATGTGAAATTTATTAATGTGAATATATTACAGAGAAAGAGCTCGTTTTATGTAAATAACTTTGAAAGTTCCATGTTATTTAATTGCTACACTTTCGGAGATTCTTTTTTAATTAAAACTGACTTAATGCTTATTGAATTTTATACAATGAGAGCGCGATTATATGAAGAAATTGTCATATGAATTTGCTATGAAATAAAAAAAAATGAAAACAGATAATTCTAAAAGTAGTCTGATTAATTTCGAATGTTAAGCTGTAGAGATATAGAGCAGAAGAAATATGCAATAGTTAGAATAGTTATGATTGGCAGTGAGGCTTCTACCATGAAATAATCCATTCACTTTAGGAACATCATGAAGGGAAGTTAAAATATAAAATAATAAGTTCTCACTACTTTTCTCTATTCCATATTTAAGCTCTCCCTTTGTGGGTCCCGTTAATTTTATAATAATACTACTGTTAATAATAATAATAATAATAATAATAATAATAATAATAATAATAATAATAATAATAATAATAATAGGTTGTAAGGGGTAAGTGATGTGTGTATAACCTCTCTTACCCAATTCTCATCCTCACTTTCTCGTGGTATAAACGAGACTCTGAGGACCGAGTCACGGCGGTATAACCGTTCCATCGGGTACGAGTAAATGCGGTATCCTAATATCTGTCCAGAGACTAAAAGGTAGCAGCCGTACCACTGGACTACTTAGCGTCGGGCCAGTAACCCGTCCTAAGGAACTTCAACACTACTTTCAAGTCTCAACATGAAAAAAAAATCCAGAAGCAATGGAAGATCACAGGATACCCAAACAAATGTTAAGATATCAACCTGCAGGAAGAAGAAGAAGACCAGGACGTTCACTCAAAAGACTTTTGGATGGTGTTTCTCTTGAGGCCGAAACAGGTCAACAAATGGCCTAAATTCGTGAATGCACTATGATGATGATGATAATAATAATAATAATAATAATAATAATAATAATAATAATAATAATATAATATAATAATAATATGTCCACCGTTGTGGTCTCGGTCTCGAGGTAGCGTGCTGCCTTGTCACGCAGCGGGCCCGGATTCGATCCCCGATCGGGACAGTTTTTATGGGTGAGGTTTTTATCGGGGTTTTTCCTCACCTGTAAGACAAATGTCAGGAAACCTTTAAGGCCCAAACGGTCCCCGAAATCATATGGCCATCGCAATCATCATCATTCATATTCATCTTAGATTAAGCTTAGGAATACGGACTCTCCTGGCGCACCACCATCATCACCATCACTCATCATATCATCGGGGCAACGTAACCCCGCCTTCCAGGCGCCCCAACCTCAGAAGTGGATTACAAGTACGCCAGGCCAGGAGGGAACACCAGGAACGTCGAAAGACAACCTGGGAATTTGCAAAAAAAAATTATTGTCGTATAAAATGTAGGAATCGGCGGCTGTGGACTAGTGGTTATGCTCCTTGCCTCTTGTCCATAAGGGTCGCGGGTTCAAACCCGGCCGGGGTCGATGGTTTTTTTTAGGTAGGAAAAATCCAAGGAGCAAGTCCTCCGGGAGGGACTTTAAGCCGTGGGTCCCGAGTCTGAAGATTTTCAGGCTCGTAAAAGATCCTTAAGCCTGAATGGAAAGGCATCTAAGCAAAATTTACCGAATTTTCCCGTTCTAGTACTACCTTGGTTTCCTAGATGTCAGTATGAGGCGAAACGCTGACCACGGACCACTCAAGTGGCATCTATACGAAAACAAGTGTAACTAAATTAGTATGGTTCAAATTCTTCCCTGTAGGGGGAGAGCGCCTAAATCTCTGTTAAGGGAAACATGGGCTTACAAGAATAAAATGTAGGCATATGTATACGAAATTTAAATTGCAATTTTTAATGTATTTTTAAACCATTATTTTTAGTACATATATGATCTAGTCGGCAGTGGTGGACTAGTGGTTATTCTCCCTGCTTCTAGTCCTGAGGATAGCGGGATCAAACCTGGCAGGAGATGGATTTTTTAGGACGGAAAAATCCAAGGAGCAAGGCCTCCAGGAGGGGCTTTAATCCGTGGGTCCGAAGATTTTAAGGCTCATAAAAGATCCTTAAGCCTGAATAAAAAAAATCTCTAAGCAAAATTACCGACCTCAACGTCCTAGTAGTAACTTATTTGCCTGTTAGATTCTCATTGAGTCGGTGTGTTGACCGCACGTCATTCGTGACATCTGTGGACAAAATAAGGTAACTAAAGTAACTTGGTCTATTGGCTCTGACAAAGGAGAGGCTATGCCTCAACATTTGGCTACGCCATCATATATATACAGTAAATATGTATATGTACGTATATTTGTGCCAGTTCTGTGGGGGAAAAAAAGTCTTGTGGCCTTAACTCTGCCAGAATAAAGAAAACATTAATAATAATAATAATAATAATAATTATTATTATTATTATTATTACTATTACTATTATTATTATTATCTTTATTGACAGCCTTAGGGCCCAACGGTCCACGAAAATCATCCGGCCATCATCATCACCCTTCACCAGTGTGGAAAGCAACGGGAAGCTACCACACCTATGATTCCCTACTAAAGCTGCAAAGCATAGCATGGAAATGCTATGATTGCAGTGAAAGACCTGCCCTCGGGCAGAATTACTATGGATGGATTACTATTATTAGTATTATTACTATTATTACTAGTATTATTACTATTATTATTATTATTATTATTATTATTATTATTATTATTACTATCACTATTATTACCATTACTGCTACTATTATTATTATCATTATTATTATCATTATCATCATCATCACTATCATTATCATCTCATCTTCGTTATTATTATTATTATTATTATTATTATTATTATTATTATTATTATTATTATTATTATTATTATTAATTAGATAGTCCACATTACAGAAACAGGAATGTCTGAAAATTATTTTTAATTCTGAATCTCATAGATACTATTTTTGTTCACTCAAGGAAATCGATAAGTCATAAATTGAATGCTAGTACCAAGTCTGAGATAATACAAATATTTCATACCAGACACACAATTTACTCATACATCCATACTTAACAAAGTAGGATATGATATGGATAGATTAGTTACCATGATGGCAAGATTGTTTCGAGGACGATGTATACTTCAACATTTGTCATGCAGGTGAGGAAAAAGTCCGAAGTATCCCGAAAAGGATACTTGTACCGACTGGGGATTAAAGTCGGGACACTATATCCGAGACTATGATGTTACTCCCTGATAGGGTCCTGACTACAGCTGAGCTTATAAATAATTTAATAATTTTATTGCATAATTTTAAAACCTAAAAAGGTCATAATAACAAATTATTTTGAACTATTTTCTTTTTTAAACTAATTCTATGGTGTAACATCCTTATCAATTTTTTAAACTAATTGTTCCGCACCGATATTTTTCAAAATGTATGTATTGAATTCCTACGATTTTCTGCTAATTATTGCTTTTAAAAAATGGTCAGGAAAATATTAGAAAAAATACTGTATTTACCCTGACCCACTGTTTAAATCCCTCACGTTGCTGGGTAGGCACCGGTCCTATTTTGACCGAAATTCCATGAGCATATTTATTCTACATGGGGACTCGAACTAGCGCAAGTCCTTCAGCTCTGCTTACACCGCTGGACTATTGCGCGATACCAATAAATTGTATTTCTTCTAAAAATATATATTCTATATTAGCCTACTTACGTTCCATAGTGGTACATTAAATCTAAACTAACGTATTCCAAACGTTGCTGCAAATAAATTTCTTGTTACAGAGATTAATGTTTAAGCCGCTTAAAATATAAATTCAGATTAACTTTAAATTTCATAAGTTTTAATCATGCTTTTCGGAACAAAAATTCAATAATATTTGCTTACACAATGAACTTCAACATTAATTGAATATAGAGGTCGTATTTACAAAACAGTTCTCTACTCTGTTGGCCACTTTTTGGCAATATTTTTAATCACAATGCTTTTGCATCGTTACCGTATTCATAATAGATTAACGTAATGCCTTTTGAATATTTTGCATGGAATTTAATCTCATGTTGGGTTTTTATATCAGGATTAAACTAACACAAAACTTTTGTTTGTTTCCATGTGTTTTATTTCTCTTTACTTTCGTTTATACCGACTATTTATCTCATAGACCGATAATTTTGCCTCCTCCTGTTGATAAAATCGCCTCTTCCTGTTCGTAATGAGAGATATCTCCGCAAATTAACTTCTTTGACAAGGATATCGATTCAACAATATACGATCGATATGGGTACAGTAAGAAATGCCAAAAATAAACAACTTCAAAAATTACCAACAATAATATTAAAAGTTGTATAATGAATATCTATTATTGTTATAGTTATTTCTCATACAATCATCTGTTATTGATTTTTCCCAAGTCCAAAGAGATTTAACAGTAAATATATGATATTTGTAACTATACAGCCGGCTTAGAAATCGCCCAGAAGTAAGATCTGAATACATAACATCACATTTTGTAAATATTAAATATTATAATTATTTTTAGCTTCTGATCTTTTATTATTCGCTAAATAGTCACTCCAAATTGAATGCGACATTGAGTTTTTCATTAGACAAAATCATTCGCGACTTTGTCACTCGTGATTTTTTTCAGAAGAACACAACCCCTTTATAGATTACTATTGGTAATTCGTTGACTGTGTTGTAGTCAACAGACATAATGTTTTAAAAGGAAGCTAATAAGAAATAAAACACATTTTTTTTGTTTTTATCTTAGTTTGACCTTCTACTTTACAGGTAGGCCTACTTTTACGTGCCGCATGTCACACGGGACAGAAGGACGCGAAGTCTTGGGAAAGGACTTTTATCTCTGGATCACACACATATTTTTGACCTTGCAAGAACATAGAAATCTCCCTGGATGAGTGTTCAGTTCAATATCAGGGCCACCTGCGAAACACCACGTACATTAAAAAAATACTTTTGACTCCTTCATTTATGTTAAAAGTACCCTTCTCAACTCGTGCACGACTTAGGGTTGGGTCGAGAGATGAGATGCGATGAACCCCTTAAATTTGAGGTCTGTATATGACTAGGGTGCCGGCCTATCACACTTGATTCACATCACAGTGCAGAGGAATGAAATGAAATAAAATGAAATTAATTATTTGAACGTGGAGAATATATGGAATGAAATTCGTGGTAGGGGAAAAAGAGAGAAACCTCGAGAAAAACCTGCCCAACCTCCGATCCGTCCACCACGAAACCCACATGGAGTGACCGACACTCGATCTCTTAAATAAAGCATGGGTTAATATGAAAAAAGGAATCCAGAACACCCCAAAGATAAAATACTTATCATTAAAATATAGATTCTTTTTACTCGATATTTTCTGAATGCAACTCAACTGTTATAATTAAAAAAAATATATCCATCCATAGTAATTCTGCACGAGGAGGGCAGGGCTTTCACTGCAATCATAGCACTTTCATGCTATGCTTTGCAGCTTTACTAAGGAATTACAGGTGTAGTTGGTTCCCGTTGCTTTCCACACCGATGAAGGATGATGATGATAATGATAAGGATGATAATGATGGCCAGATGATTTTCGGGGACCGTTGATCCCTAAGCTTCCTGACATTTGTCTTATAGGTGGGGAAAACCCCCGAAGAAAACCTCACCCAGGAGCCTTTCCCGACCGAGAATCGAATCCGAGCCCGCTGCGTGGCAAGGCAGCACGCTACCTCGAGACCACAGCGATGGACTGAATGAAAATATAATTGAAATTGTATTGTATTGCATTGTAAGCCTATATTTTCCCTTTACAGAGATTTAGGCGCTCTCCCCCTACAGGGAAGGATTTTAACCATACTAATTTAGTTACATTTGTTTTCGTATAGATGTCATTTTGAGTGGTCCGTGGTCAGCGTTCCGCCTCATCCTGACATCTAGGAAACCAAGGTAGTACTAGGACGGAAAAATTCGGTGAATTTTGCTTAGAGGCCTTTTCATTCAGACTTAAGGATTTTTTACGAGCCTGAAGATCTTCAGACTCGGAACCCACGGCTTAAAGTCCCTCCCGGAGGACTTGCTCCTTGGATTTTTTCGTCCTAAAAATCCATCGACCCCGGCCGGGTTTGAACCCACGACCCTCGAGACCAGAGGCAAGGAGCATAACCACTAGTCCACTATTTAAAAAAAAACTGTTAAATAGAATGGAAAAGATGATGCAATGAAGAATTAAGTTACTTCAGGATTTGGATATAGTGACATTAATTTACATTTAGGTCCTACATAGGCCTGTTTATATATGAAATCATATATGACGCGATTGGCCTAGAATGTCTTGGCCTACTTTTGGGTTCTGTCATCACATTCACATTTGATCCCAGAGGTGGATGATCATCTAGCCAGATATAGGAGTAGCATGTGGACAACATGTCAGGCATCACATTCTTCATAGCTCGTTTTCTCAAGTGAACCCGTAATGGCCGCTACTTATTGTAGTTACCAAAATTACTCACAAAGATGTGTGGGAACCGATCCCATAATAGTCGAAATTCCATGAGAAAATTTCTTCTTTCATGGGGATTCGGATTAGCGCGCACTGCTATATATATATATATATATATATATATATATATATATATATATATATATGGTGTGATAAGAAAAATAAATGCCTGGACGGGATTCGAACCCGGATCTACGGGATTCGAACCCGGATCTCTGAGTCTGTACCTCAGCGTGATATCCATTACACTACCAGGCGAATCCAATTCAAACACTTATTTTTCTTATATATGTATTATACTCTCCATTATTACTAGATGTCGCGAGAACACTGTCTTCACTGCCATCTAGTAGCTGACTATATCAAGTAAGCAAATTAAAGAGAATATTTTATTTTACTTTATAGCAGTGACGCTTTATCGATGTTATAATTAAATCTTTAACATTGAGCAATGCAAGCTTAATATGGTATGATAAGAAAAATAAATGCCTGGACGGGATTCGAACCCGGATCTCTGAGTCTGTACCTCAGCGTGATATCCATTACACTACCAGGCGAATCCAATTCAAACACTTATTTTTCTTATATATGTATTATACTCTCCATTATTACTAGATGTCGCGAGAACACTGTCTTCACTGCCATCTAGTAGCTGACTATATCAAGTAAGCAAATTAAAGAGAATATTTATTTTACTTTATAGCAGTGACGCTTTATCGATGTTATAATTAAATCTTTAACATTAGAGCAATGCAAGCTTAATATGGTATGATAAGAAAAATAAATGCCTGGACGGGATTCGAACCCGGATCTCTGAGTCTGTACCTCAGCGTGATATCCATTACACTACCAGGCGAATCCAATTCAAACACTTATTTTTCTTATATATGTATTATACTCTCCATTATTACTAGATGTCGCGAGAACACTGTCTTCACTGCCATCTAGTAGCTGACTATATCAAGTAAGCAAATTAAAGAGAATATTTATTTTACTTTATAGCAGTGACGCTTTAGGACGGAAAAATTCGGTGAATTTTGCTTAGAGGCCTTTTCATTCAGACTTAAGGATTTTTTACGAGCCTGAAGATCTTCAGACTCGGAACCCACGGCTTAAAGTCCCTCCCGGAGGACTTGCTCCTTGGATTTTTTCGTCCTAAAAATCCATCGACCCCGGCCGGGTTTGAACCCACGACCCTCGAGACCAGAGGCAAGGAGCATAACCACTAGTCCACTATTTAAAAAAAAAACTGTTAAATAAAATGGAAAAGATGATGCAATGAAGAATTAAGTTACTTCAGGATTTGGATATAGTGACATTAATTTACATTTAGGACCTACATAGGCCTGTTTATATATGAGATCATATGTGACGCGATTGGCCTAGAATGTCTTGGCCTCCTTTTGGGTTCTGTCATCACATTCACATTTGATCCCAGAGGTGGATGATCATCTAGCCAGATATAGGAGTAGCATGTGGACAACATAACACACACACACACATATATATATATATATATATATATATATATAAAAAACATGATGAGAAAATATATATGCTCGGACGGAATTTGAACCCAGACCTCTGGATGATACCCCAGTGCGCTACCGATTACGCTATCGAGCAAGTCTAGTACAAACATTCCTTTTTCTTATATATATATATATATATATATATATATACTAGACTTGCTCGATGGCGTAATCGGTAGTGCACTGGGATATAAATCCAGAGGTCCGGGTTCAAGTCCCGTTCGAGCATTTATTTTTCTTATCATGTCATATATATATATATATATACTCTCATTATTATGAGATGTTGCGGAAATTCGGTCTCCACTGCCATCTAGTAGCTCCTCTCATATGTAAGCAAATTAAAGAGAATATTTTCCTATATATTCCAATGCCACTACTTGCATTGACGGAGTTTTAACCCACTCCTGAGATGGATACCTGGATGGTTTCTTACGTTTTCCTGATGATATGATGGATGCAAATGATAAAGAAGTACCAGGATAGTCCTCAAACCTAAACTCACCCTAAATTTCATACACGGACGACCACAGCCCTTTAAGGGAAAATTTCTGTAGTCTGACCAGAACCTCATGAACTGTAGTGAGTAGCTCTGATTTCAAGACACACACACACACACCACACACATATATATATATATATATATATATATATATATATATATATGTGTGTGTGTGTGTGATTAAGAAAGTTTTCTTGGGTTTTCCGCGTCATGGATTCAAGTTCGGCTTCTGGTCAGTGATTCCGACGTTTCGGCATGATCCCACATGCCATTATCAAGAAATGATAAGTTCGAGTCACAGGTTTAGGTCTTATATAATTAAACACACAGGGTTTTCACAGTGGTCCGTTTCCGAAGCCGTACACCCATCCATATATATATATATATATATATATATATATATATTATATATATATAGGCTACATACATACATACATACATACATACATACATACATAGGCCTATATTACCTATATAAAACATGTTAAACATTTTAGGATAATGAGGTATAATAAATGTCCGTCACGCAGGAACTGCGTAAACTAAACCAATTCATCAGCAAGTCGAATTTATGGTCCAAATTTTCGGGTTTACAAATTTATATTTCCTTTGTTAAATTGGAGAAATTCAATTTCCATGCTAGCTTGTTTAAAAAATGTCGGATACTATTGAAAACAAAGTGATATTTAATTTCGGGTTTCAGGTAAACGCTCAATTCTAACGGCTGGAGTTCACCCAGTTTTGATGAATACTTTCCTCGTTTGGTCCTAATAGTGTATACTGAGTTTCGTTGCGAATCATAGAAAATTGAGACCGCTAGAGCGAATTTAAATTCTTGTTTTATGTGAACACTTACACCTAATGACCTGATTTTGATGGCTAATGAACTCGACCTTACTATATATATATATATATATATATACATATATAAGTGACTGTTGTATGCCAAATTTACTTCCTATAAAAACATAAATTGCGACGGCTAAGAGCGGTAACGGACACACAAGTGTTTTCAGAGTCTACTAGATAGGATCAATGAAGATCTATTTTTTAAAATCATTTCATGAGAACTACCTCAATAGGTTCATTCTTCCGGAATTCGCTAAAAGGAACATTTTTACTTACTATTCATTAGGAATGTGACGTCAAGTTAGGTAACGGACACACAAGTGTTTTCAGAGTCTACTAGATAGGATCAATGAAGATCTATTTTTTAAAATCATTTCATGAGAACTGCCTCAATAGGTTCATTCTTCAGGAATTCGCTAAAAGGAACATTTTTACTTACTATTCATTAGGAATGTGACGTCAAGTTAAAGTACAATATGTGTACAATAAGCCTTTAAACATGTCAGTAGCGACTTGTAGCTATAAATTCACAACTACTCGTAACTTCTTAATGGCTCGTTTCGTGTTTCATGTTAGCTGATATTTTTTTTTTTTTGCTTTTGTTATCATGTATTTTCAATACATCTTATTTTAAAATATGATTTAAGAAAATAATTTTAAATGTACTTTGTGTGTTCACAGTGAGATATCTTCTGATTGGTCTTCACTTTCGTGAAAAGGTAGGAACAAGATAATAAATTCAGTGTATTTAGGGAAATTCATAATTAAATTTTCATAGTATGAATACGTTAATTCCCGGTTTTACCAACTTTGCTCAAGCGAATTGACTGTGGTCAAACTCATTTTCAACCTACAAAGAGCCATTTTCAAGTCAGCAATTCTACAGTCAAATATCCAATCAAATTTGACACAGCAATTTCGGCCTGCCAAATTAGTTTCTTCTTCATTAACAATCCCTTATAGTGTAGTCAAAATATAGATTCAACTTTGGAATAATTCTTAGCATATAGAGCTGAAAATTGGTACAGACGTTAATTATATCATTACTAGAGCTAGGAATTTTAGGTGCTGCACCTTATTTTTTTTTAACTACAATGCTCAAATTAGCTCGTATTGCAAAGAAAACATTAAATAAATGTCCGTAACTGTGTTTTAGTTGCACCTTTTTGCCCCTTTTTCTAATGCTAGCACTTTTTTCACCTTTATCCAATGCTAGCACTTTTTTGCACATTTTTTTCACTGCAAGCACATTTTGCACTTCTTTGTCTCCTTTGCAGCATTTTATTCCACATCACATTACTTCCACTTCATCATCCTGCTGATGATGGAAGTTAACTTTTGAAAGGCCTCCAAGCTAATATTTTAAATACATAATTTTAACAAAGTTAAGGACGACGGCACCTGCCAATAGGTACATTTTAATTTTTATCTTAAAACACCGAGTTGTTAAAAAAATATATACTTTAACAATTTTCTGGACTTGTGATTTCAGTAACATAATATTCTGGGACTTTTCTTACGCAGACTTTTTAATACAGGAGAACATGGGTGAATTTTGTGTCATTAGTTATTTAATATAATTGGTGTTGGTACTCTTTAATGATTATTTACATGGGGAATTTGCACCTTTTATTTAGAAAAATTGCACTATTTTGCACCTTTTTCTGCTAAATTAAAGCACCTTTTTTGCAACTTTTTCACCAAAATTTTGCACTTACAATTTCTAGTTTTAATCATTACAAATGAAATTTCAAAAGTCCCCATCGATCCCACTTATGCTAACATTTTTATTCAAGGTCAAATGCCCAAAAAATTGGATTTTGTATATAACTCTTAAATGGCATATGCTATCCTAAAAATACTTATTTAATTAGAGAAAATATTTACACTTCCCTACGAATGTTTCATGAGATATTGCGATATAAAATATTTTAATTGTAATATTCTGCATAATACACATTCTCGTCATCTTAAAGCTTACTTAAAAATGGTCTGTACTGTCGATTCCAACTTCAGTGCTTCATAACTACTGCATTTCGCATTCTACCTGCTCTGGGTTTGTTCAATATCTTGTGAAGTTATTTCGTTTCTGGAGCAGTCAGTTTACTTTCTTGTTTTTTCTAATATAGTTCAATTTTATTCACCGTAAGTTTTTAAGGGAGGAAAGGAGATTACGAGTATTCGAGAATAAAGTTCTTAGGAAAATTTTTGGACCAAAGAGAGATGAACAGACAGGTGAATGGAGAAGACTACATAACAATGAACTACATGGTCTTTATAGGAAGCCAGATATAATAAGAACAGTTAAGTCCCGTAGACTGCGATGGGCAGGACATGTTGCGCGTATGGGGAATGAAAGACGTGCATGGAAACTTCTTGTAGGAAAGCCAGAAGGAAAACGCCCAGTTGGTAGACCAAGAATGAGGTGGGAGAACAACATTAACTATGATTTGAGGGAAGTAGATTATACAGGGAATGATTGGAAAGCATTAGCTCAGGATAGGGATGTATGGAGAGCTTATGTCCGCGCGGCCATGAACCTACGGGTTCGATAGTGCCAGTGAGTAAGTAAGTAAGTAAGTTTAGGTAAGAAACAATTCCTTTCCACGCAGACAAACTGGTTCAAATAAAGCAACTGGTAAGAGTATATAACTTATTTCAAACATTTTTTAGAACAGTTAGAGATATTTTGTAAAATAATTTGTAACACTTTTTATACTATACACCTAAAAATTATTATTTTTTTCCTATTTTTAGTTGAATAAGTTAAGAAAAATTACTGGTTCATTAAATTATATGGTATACATTGCTACGATCCAAACATGACGGTTTCTAGAGTCATTTTTTTTATTCCGGGTTGCAGGTAAATCCCCACTTGTAATGGTCGGATATCACTGATTTCCGGAAAATGTCTACCTCGGTTTATCTTAATAGAATATACTGAATTTAGCCGTGAAACATCAAAAAATAGCATAATCCATAGTTTTCAGGGTCGCAAAGCATATTATTGTGAGTCCCGATGGAAATTAAGCCCAAGCTAGACCCCCTGACATAATTAACGGGGCAGAGAGAGAGAGAGACTGACGAAGAAATAATCATAACTGAGTGATATTGGTTCCAAGGTTTGCGGATCCAAACTCGCCCTGGATTGATGCATTTTTCAGGGCATAAAAATACGGAGTATGGGTTCCTTCAGAATGGAACTAATACCTTGGGTTTCATAACTGAGTGATATTGGTTCCAAGGTTTGCGGATCCAAACTCGCCCTGGATTAATGCATTTTTCAGGGCATAAAAATACGGAGTATGGGTTCCTTCAGAATGGAACTAATACCTTGGGTTTCATAACTGAGTGATATTGGTTCCAAGGTTTGCGGATCCAAACTCGCCCTGGATTAATGCATTTTTCAGGGCATAAAAATACGGAGTATGGGTTCCTTCAGAATGGAACTAATACCTTGGGTTTCATAACTGAGTGATATTGGTTCCAAGGTTTGCGGATCCAAACTCGCCCTGGATTAATGCATTTTTCAGGGCATAAAAATACGGAGTATGGGTTCCTTCAGAATGGAACTAATACCTTGGGTTTCATAACTGAGTGATATTGGTTCCAAGGTTTGCGGATCCAAACTCGCCCTGGATTAATGCATTTTTCAGGGCATAAAAATACGGAGTATGGGGTTCCTTCAGAATGGAACTAATACCTTGGGTTTCATAACTGAGTGATATTGGTTCCAAGGTTTGCGGATCCAAACTCGCCCTGGATTAATGCATTTTTCAGGGCATAAAAATACGGAGTATGGGTTCCTTCAGAATGGAACTAATACCTTGGGTTTCATAACTGAGTGATATTGGTTCCAAGGTTTGCGGATCCAAACTCGCCCTGGATTAATGCATTTTTCAGGGCATAAAAATACGGAGTATGGGTTCCTTCAGAATGGAACTAATACCTTGGGTTTCTTGTCGTATATTTATGGATCATACAAAAAGCTTAAGCCTGAAAAAAAAAGACATCTGTGCAAAATATGTAAGCCCTTTCACGTCCAAATTTTAATTGTGACACTAATGACCCACAGCTGTCAATCAATGTCATTAAATAAAATACTAACATACTGATTCATGAACAGAGGGTATTCTCTATGCCTCCGACTTAGGAGGTCCAGGTTCGATCCCTTGTCTGGACATTTTTCCTGAGTGAGTTTTTTTCGTTTTTTTACTACTGTAAAACGAACGTTAAGAAAATTAAGGCCCAAATTATCCCCGAATACAATCTGCCATTATAACTATTAGGGGCACGCCGTAGCGTAGTGGTTAAGGTACTGCGCTACAAGCCAGAAGGTCGAGGGTTCAATTCCCGGTGGGGTCAGGATTTTTAAACTGACCCAAACCTTCTGGCGGCACTATGGCCCTGGGGTCGACTCAGCCTCTAACGGAAATGAGTACCAGACGCTTGTTCTGGGGTAAAGGCGGCCGTCACGCAGGGCTGACAACCCGGCTGACATCAAGTGCCGATTGTCCAGAAAAAAGTGGGAGCCTTAACCTCCTACTACCCGAAGGGCCTCCTGAGGCCTGTAGTGGGATTACTTTACTTTTTTTTTATTATAACTATTAATAAAATATCCACCTTGTTTAGTACTAGTGAATTGAGTGCTTTAGATATTTATATTGCCCAGGAGATAGCTCCGGAATTTAGCTGATCTCTTATTTAGAAAAACCTTCCATATCATTGTTTTATCCTAAAATTATGTTCGTAATCCAGAATTTTAAATCTTCCCACTATAAGTCATGTGTCTACAAGGTTCGGGAAGCGTGGGACAAAGGGAGAGGTTAAATTAAGACGGAGAGATAGACGAGAATAACTAACTCACTGATACTATCAAACCCGCGCCATGCCGCGCGGACTTAAGCTCTTCATACATTGCTATCCTGAGCTAATGTTTTCTAATCATCTCCTGTATAATCTACTTCCCTCAAATTAATTAATGTTATTCTCCCACCTTATTCTTGATCTACCAACTGGGGTTTTCCTTCTGGTTTTCCTATAAGAAGCTTCCATGCCCCTCTTTAATTCCCCATTCGTGACGTTTCCTACACTCGCAGTATACGATACTTAACTGTTCTTATTATTTCTGATTTCCTATAAAGATCATGTAGCTCGCTGTTATGAAGTCTTCTCCATTCGCCGGCCTGTTCTTCTCTCTTTAGTCAGAACGTTTTCCCAAGAACTTTATTGTCAATACTCCTAATATTCTCTCCTTCCTTAAAGTAAGCATCAATGTTTCGAATTTGATGTAACTGGGGAATAACAGTATTATTTATTTTTCAATTTAATGTTTGTAAGAGAAATGGGGACGCAAGAGTCCCTGTAATGCATAACAACATGCAGTTCTAGTATTGACAGAATTGTGTCTATGTTTAACATCTTTGTGCATCTCATTCTTATTCGTAATTATTATTCCTAGAGATAGATAGATAGATAGATAGATAGATAGAGGAGAATGGAATATTAAATGTGAAAATGATAAAATTAATAATTTTAATAAAATTCCAAGACGGAATTTATCTTGAAAACTGTGAAAAACCACGAGAAGATATTAGTAGCGTTGGTTGGTTCTGGTATTTGAACAAGGTATCTTTCGAGTACGATTTTCAAATGTTACCGCTTTAGTCTCCACAGCTGTAGCCTCAAAGTCTTGTCACGCAGTGGGCCGGTTTTCGGTTCCCGGTTGGAGATGTTCCTAGGTGAGGTCTTTTTCGGGGTTTTTCCTCACCTGTAAGACAAATGTCAGGTACCTTAGGGCCCAACGGTCCCCGAAAATCATCCGGCCTTCATCATTATCATCACCATTTCACCGGCGTGGAAAGCAGCAGGAATCTTACCACACATGTAATTCCCTAGTAAAGCAGCAAAGCATAGCAGGAAAGACCTCCCCTAGAATAGAATAGCCCGTCTTAGTAAATTAGTTTCAATAATAGATTTATTAGGTCTATTAGAATTCTAGGCTATGCCATAATTGAAATTCATTACATTTCAGTAAATACATATTTTAATTTGGTTTAGCTGTACTATTTCTCCCAGCGTTTGGTCTGATAGCATTTTGTTTGAGTTCAATTGTATTGTATTGTATTGTAAGCCTATGTTTTTCCCTTTACAGAGATTAAGCGCTCTCCCCTTACAAGGAGGAATTTGAACCATACTAATTTAGTTACACTTGTTTTCGTATAGATGTCATTTTTAAGTGGTACGTGGTCAGCGTTCCGCCTTATACTGACATCTAGGAAACCAAGGTAGTACTAGGACGTGAAAATGCGGTAAATTTTGCTTAGAGGCCTTTTCATTCAGGCTTAAGAATTTTTTACGAGCCTGAAAATCTTCAGACTCGGGACCCACGGCTTAAAGTCAATACAATGCTTAATGTTTATTGGTTATATCGTTTACTCTGACTATTTAACTCATGCCCCAAATGGGAGTCAATGACAATCACATTTCAATGATTTTTTATTTACAACTAATCACAGTCGTGTTTCGCCTAGAATTTACCAACTAAAGTTTATCATAATAAAGAAAGCACCTCCTTTTTATCATTCTGAATAGGTCATTGCATTATTTTACAGTGACTGACACCCTAAGAAATACGGCTACCAGAAAGTATGTATAGTGCATGAATGTCAACACGTAGCGCATACGAGAGATAATATAAAAACATTTGTAATACAAAAAAAAACACTGTTTGCACTTTCTTAAACGATTTATTTTCCAGAAAATGACGCAGAAAAATATAATTGACATATTTACATCATAGGACATCAGAAATTAATTAATACCTATAACGTTGGTTATAAATGTCTCCACTAGGGTGCATTCTTACAACATTGCGATCTTTTGGCAATAAATAATATTATGATCTGGTAGCAGTGATCGAACAAAAGAAGCAAATGAAGCGTACCAATAATTTCTCATTTGTTTTCAAAAATCGCCGTTTACATTAAATATATAAATATTTTAAAATAACTATAGTTAAATAATGATTTGTGAGTAAACAGCTTAATTTTATTCGTTAAATAGTCCTAACAAATGCCACACTTGATTTCCAAATTCTCTAGATAAATTCGTTCCTCACTTTGTGAGTCGTGAATTTATCGATAATTTGGAAATCACTCGTGGTAATATCTATGATAAATTGGGCCCAGGTTCGATTTCCGATCGGACAGATTCCTGGGTGAGGTATTTTTCGGGGTTTTTCCTCACCTGTAAGACAAATGTCACGAAGCTTAGGACCCAACGGTCCCCGAAAATCATCCGGCCTTCATCATTATCATCATCACCGTTTCACCGGCGTGGAAAGCAGCAGGAATCTTACCACACATTTAACTTCCTAGTAAAGCAGCAAAGCTATATAGAATAGTTTTAGTAAATTCGTTTCAATAATAGATTCAATAAGTCTAATAGAATTATAGGTTATTCCTTAATTGAACTTCATTACATTTCATTAAACACATATTTTAATTTTGTTTAGCTGTACTAGTATTTCTCCCAGCGCTGCACCGTTGGTCTCTGATAGCATTTTGTCTGAGTTCAATGCAATGTTTAATGTTTATTGGTTATATTGTTTACTCTGATAAATCGGAGGTTGTCGTGATGCTAAATGCGGAGGTCAGACAATGTCGGTCAACACAAATTCCAATCGACACGTCATCATATCTGTCATATAGTCTATAAATCAATAAACACGTCATTCAGTTAGTTGTCCAATAAATTGTTTTGCGGCTCATGTCAATTTTATTGGTTAAATGCATGCTTCATTTATATTTACGTTTATTGTAAAAAAAAAGCATTTTAATTACAAAAACGTCCGTCACGCAGGACATAATTATTTAGTATACAGTACCTGTATGAATGGTGTAATTGCACTGACAGGACAGAAAATACCAAGTGGAAATGAGGAAGTCATTTTACAAGGATTCAACATTCAAGATCATCATCATCATCATAGGCGTGATGGTCCTTTTAGTTTGGCCTTAGCCTCCCTCATAACAGTCATCGATTCTCTTCGGTCAATGGCCTTATTTCTCCAATTTGTTATGCCAATCTTCTGTAAGTCCGTCTATACGTCGTCCATCCATCGTAACCTAGGCCTTCCAACTTTTCTCCTTCCATCCAGATTAGAGTTTGATATCATCCTGGGCAAACTATCTCGTTCATTCTGCAAATATGGCCCAACCATTCGATACGTCTAACTTAAATAAATATATATATATATATATATATATATATATAACTATATTGTTATCTTTATATAGGTCATATATTCATAGTTCTTATTCCCCAGGTTCCCTTACCCTTAATTGGACCATATATTTTCCTTAAGATTCACCATTCAAGATAGAGATACAGAATGAAGCGCAAGATCCTTCATATAACTAGAGATACAGAATGAAGCGCAAGATCCTTCATATAACTCTATAGGTCAGAATAACAAATAAGCCTACAGAAATAATTATATAATTTGTTCTGATGTCAGGGATAAATTTTGGTATCCGCACAATGAATGGAATGACGCACTTTTCAAGGACCTTCTTTTTTTTTTTAAATTAGGCTTTGTAATTTATTTACAGTACTTGTTTACAGATCTAGTACTTGTTCCAGGCCAAGTTCCTTCTTTTTTTTTGTGTGTGAATATTTTTCAAATATACAACTGACTAATTCAAAGCCATCACGGTAGCACGCTAGCACGCTCGATTGTCCGGACTGGAATCCCAAGATCAAGTCCTGGCAGTTTCAGTGTGTTATTGGTGTTAGCTCATACCGGTGTTGTCCGGGGTTATCCGAGATTTTCCCGTTTCCTGAATTTCATCCCAACACTCTCCATCCACCATTCCTTTCCCTTCATGCCATTTCATCTCGCATTCATTTGTTTCATATTACTCCTTCACTTCATTTCATGTTAGAAAAATTGTTTGGTTCTCACTCACAAGTGTTGGAAATATATGAGTGCTGGTATCTGGTGGAGTTCAGGCTGCTGGCTCATGACTCCGAGCCAGAGCAATAAAGAAAGAGGAGAAAGAGCCGACGGGAGGGTTGCAGTGTCTCCTCGCGGTCATAGGCCCAACTCAAAAAATGGCGGTATAGCTTTGTAGCAAGTCATTCACTCAGCCTCTTATTTTAGATAAATAAGTACTTTTATTAGGGTGAATAATTTATGAACATGTAATTATTATTAGAAGTAGGACATATTTATATTCAAACGAATTGGAATTAAAGCAGTAATGCATTGGTAACAAAATTAAAATGATATAACCTACCAAAAAAAATTTCATATGAAATAAATAAAACACTAGTAACAAGCAATTAGCGCTCGGTCATAGACCTCGACCTTCGCTATTGTGGTGAACGAAACTAGTAAACATCATACAATGGAACCGTTAGCCCTTATACAATGGGGGAAAAGTCTGCAGTTTCCTTTGTTAAAAGGACTTACAAGTTTGCACTATTATTAAATTGTTATAACAATGCTAAGCCCAAAAACTTCATACAAAAGGGTGAGCAGTTGCAAACAAACAACTGGATTTTCCTAGGTAAACTGTGGAAAGAGTTTTCCCCAAGCCAATTTTAACTAGGACATGTCGCTAGCAGCAGGTGCTTTCTTTGGCGGCATAAGGTAGATGCCGACAGACGATAGCCGCGATATTAAAGATTACTCTCATTTGGTCAACCCTGGAAATTTTATATTAGGATGCAACTAATTTAAAGGGAGGGGACTAGGCCACAAACGCCTAAGTTTAACACCCCCGACAACGCACTTAAGATATAATTTACCAATCAAAATTAGGGTAACATATAAAATGTTTGTGAGACGCTAAGACTTTTGGTGGAAGGGACATATACCGGCCCACTCAGAAATAATAAATATTTTTACTTAGTAAAAATTAAGTCAGTTCGGCGTCCTGAGTTTGGCGTAACTCATCGGGGCGGGAGTTCTCCGCAGCCCACATATAAAAGATAATTCTAAGTTCTGCGTAACTCAGAGTTCAGAGTTGCGAGTTTTGAGTGCCAGTACAGGGCACATCGATTTCCATAAGCGATATAAATTAAGTTACTAACGCGAGTACCAGTAGAGATGGCACATCGATTTGTATAAGTTTCAGCACTTTGTTGAGTTATATAAATATTGTTAGTTCTGACCCACCAACAGCCTTCGTGTCAAATCGTCGTCTAACACAAGTGTAAACCTGAGTGACAATAAAAGTAAGTAAAGTGTAAAGTGTTCCCACTACAGGCCTCAGGAGGCCCTTGGGTAGGAGGTTAAGGCTCCCACTTTTTCTTGACATTCGGCACTTGATGTCAGCCGGGTTGTCAGCCCTGCGTGACGGCCGCCTTTACCCCAGAACAAGCGTCTGGTACTCATTTCAGTTAGAGGCTGAGTCGACCCCAGGGCCATAGTGCCGCCAGAGGTTTTGGGTCAGTTTAAAAATCCTGACCCCACCGGGACTCGAACCCACGACCTTCCGGCTTGTAGCGCAGTGCCTTAACCACTACGCTACGGCGTGCCCCCACTGCATCAATCAATTTCAAGACAGCACGCCAAGTATACTACATATTTCCCCAGTGAATATCCTTTCTCACGGATTCCCGAGATATAAGTCCATTGTTCTACCGAAAACTTAACCCAACTAGTCCGGAGCAACAATTGTCCAAGAACCCCTATCCATGGACATAATTAAACATACCCCGACTACAAGTCTGTTTTAGTATTGCGAGAAGAACCTGATGTGCTGGACCCGGAAGACTATCTACAAATCACATAACATCAGAGAGTAGACTTCTTTCATTCATCCGTAATATACTGGGATAGCGCAATAGATCTTTAAGTTAGCAGAGCTCAGAGCAGTCTTCCCGTCCAGTCCGAACAAAGAACAAAAAAAAAAGTGTATCTTATAAGACTACGTTATTAGATGGTGCCAAATGTTGGTAGAAAAGTGTCTGATAATTCCATGAACTGTACTCTGCGTTGTAACTTACTTATGTGGTTATATTTTCTCTGCCAACTTTTTATTGTACACATGAGACCTACTACAAGTTCTAAGAAAAAAAGTCTAACAGAAAACACGAATTGAGGAAGTTTAGAAAGTCGGTCAGTATACCGACGTTTTGTTTTCCATCTTATATCCTGGTTTTAAAATTTTTAGCTTACTTGGTAGGTGACAGGGGTGTTGTATAAGGAAAGTAAGAATTGGTGAAATGGGGGCTGTTTACACTATTATTTCAACCGCCGCTCCGTAACAATTTCCTTGACTGCATGTAACTTTCCCATGACACCATTTCCAGTTAAAAAGAAGACTTCTTGTATTCTTCACAGGGACAAGTATCGCTCTACTTATAGTAGAGTATACGATTGTTTATCATAAATAATGGTACGAGTGATTTACAAATTATCGATAAATTCACGAGTCACGAAACAAAATGTAGTAATTATTGATTATACCACAATAATAAATAATAGTTTAAAAAACTAAAACAACACGCTTTATTATGAAAAATAATTTTAATTTCCAACACGCTTGGGATAAAATTAAAGTAGTCAACAAAAAAGACATCTCCAACACATCTAGAATAAAACTAGAGTTATCTGCAAAAAAAAAAAAAAAAAAAGAAAATAATTGTACCATTAAAATCGTGGGGTGCTTTTTATGGTTTTTACGTTTTATTCTTAGATACTTTACTTTTACCAATATCTGTTTATTATTAAATATATAGAGCACCACACGCTTTTGATGGTAAAATTATTTTTTTGTAGATAATTCTAGTTTTATTCTAGATGTGTTGGAGATGATTTTTTGTTGACTACTTTAATTTTATTTCAAGCGTGTTGGAAATTAAAATTATTTTTCACATTTTAGAACGGTTTTCTAATAAAGCGTGTTGTTTTAGTTTTTTAAAAACTATTTATTTTTTATTTTTTAGTTTGGTTTTCTAAAAAAATGTAAATATCTTTAAATTCGATACTATTGTAGTATGAGCTGAAAGTAATACTCTTCTACAAATATCCTCCGGGCCGGATTTGAACCAACGACCTATGGATTACTGAAATTATATACCATACAGTCCACCACTCTACCAACTGAGCTACCACAACGATAGACTAAAAAGTCGATACGTCCGCAACCTATTATACCGTTCTTTATTTTTTTGATGTCCTGATTATCCTGGCCAGGATCTTAGAAAAAAAATGGAATTGTTCTATTGCCATTTGTCTTTTTTTATATAAATTGGTAAGAGGCACTCGAAAGAGCATTAAGTTATAACTTTATGATTTGTCTTTTATGAGTTCGTTCAGTGATCCTGTCCATATTCTGCATTGTTTGTAATGGTATCGCTCACACTTTTGGTCGCATATCTTGCATTCACACGAATCACTCGGATGGTGGAATTTTGTATTTTTGCACATTTTGTGATGATATCCGTGTGTTGCTAAACCTATGATTCTGTGCCTTTGTGGTTGGTTACTTCCAGTCCACTCTCTGTTTACCATGGCATCTGAGGCGTAGAAATCTTCGTCGATCTCTTTTTCTCTCGGTTTCTTTTTTTCGATGACTTTCTTATATGGCTCCGTTGCTGACAGTAGTATCCTTTGTCTCAGGTCCTCTAGGAAGAAGGTTTCTCTGGCTAGCATATAGGCCATTCTGTTTGGTGTGTATTTGCTTGCACCTAATGCCTTTTTGATGAATCTTGGTTTTACTTTTTCTAACCTCTCCAAATCGCTGGTCGATAGTTTCTCCCATATCAGTTCTATCCCGTAGGTGACGATCGGGGTGATCACTGATGCGAATAATTTCATGGCTGTGACTAATTTTAACGTAGTGATGTCTTTGATACTGCACATAGCTCTTATAGCTGCTGCTGCTCTCTCCTGCACATGTGCGCTGAAAGACTTTGTTGGCTGCAGTGTTATGCCTAAATATCTGAATTTGTTGACCATTCTTATCGGTTCTTCTCCTAGTTTTAGATTATCACTTGCCGCTGTTCTTCCTCCTTTCTTGAAAACCATTTGTACGGTCTTGTTGCGGTTTATCTTGAACTCATTTTCCATAGCCCATCGTTGTATCCCATCTACGCCTTTTTGCAATTCTTCTTTGTTTTCTGCCCCAATGGCCATGTCGTCCGCATACATTACCAGCGTGGTCCCGTTTGTTGCTTTCCCAATGTCAGCCGTCATTATGTTAAATAGTAGCGGGCTGATGGGGTCTCCTTGTAGTATCCCATTAGTTTGCATAACCTCGTCTGATGCCGCAACCTCATCTGTTATTTGTAACCAGTTTCGCCTCATTATGTCGTGTACTATTCCAACAATGGGGTGCTCGTTTCCAATCATGTCCCTCATCTTCGTGAGTAGTTTTGTTCTGTTTATGTAATCGAACGCTTTTTCATAATCTATGAAGACCACGTAGTATTTTCCTTTCGGTCTGTTGAGGGCTGCTTCTATCTCATATAATAATGCGGATGCTGCTTGCAGAGTGGATTTTCCTTTCCTAAATCCGAATTGGTTATCTGGGATGTTTAATTTTGTGATGTCCATCAATCTGTTTGTAAGTATCTTCATAAAGATTTTGAACAGGGTGTTCTCCAGTACAACGCCTCTGTATGAGTTCATGTCTCCCGTGTTTCCTTTACCTTTATACAGCATTTTCAGGGTAGCCCTTCTCCATTGTTCTGGTATGGTTCTCGTCTCTAGGCATTTGTTAAACAGTTCTTTCCATATTGACATTAGCACGTCAGCTGATGCCTTTAGGTGTTCGTATGCTACTTGATCCGGTCCTGTGGCTTTTTTTATTTTTGCTTCTTTCACGCATTTGTTTATTTCATCCTCTGTGATTTCCATTTCCAGATTCAGGGTTCTTGGGTTCCTGGTAGTATTGGCTTCGTAAGCTTCTGTTCTGTTACCTTCATTCAGTATTTTTGTGAAGTGGTTTCCCCAATCATCTATCGGTATTTCTTTCATCACTCCAATGGGTTTACTCCTTAAGACCAGGAAAGGGCCCTTTTCTGCTTCTTCGGCTAGCTGTTGGGCTTTCATTTCTATGTAATGGGTTTTCTTGTATTTTATTATGTTTTTGTACTGTTTTCTTTTCTGGGCGTATCGTTCCAGGTCTACTTGATTTTTGGATTCCTTTGCTTTGTTTAGTGCTTTTAGTGTTTCCTTCCGTTCTGTGTAGCACATCCTGTCGAACCATGGTTGTGCTCTTCTTTTTGATGTTGGTTGACAGGCGTTCTTTATAAGGTTGTTAGTGATGTCTAGTGCTTTGTCCAATTGGCCTTCCTTTATTCTCGTTTTAGCTTTATCTATGTTCTCCGTGTTTTTTCGTATTTGTTCTACATCTAGTTTTCTTGATATCCTGTTTTTAGGGGTTTCCTTGTTTGGTCTATTTCTGGCCTTTGTCTTTTCCAGTCTTGTTGCTATCGGTACGTGTTTCCTGATGGGTGCTAAGTTTGATGACCATAGCCCCTTTTGTTCTATTAATCTTAGATCTTTTCCCTTATATAGCAGTAAATCGATCGCGCTTGTTCCATTGTGCGCTATATATGTTGGCAGATCCATCTTATTGGTTAGGGTGTAACCCTCTTCTCTCAGTGTCTCTAGAACTACTTCAGTCTTTGTGTTCTTCTTGTCTATCCTGCAGTTGATGTCTCCAACTATTATGACAGATTCGTCTTCTTCCGTGTCTGCTATTGCTGTTATTATAGTTTCTATCACTTCCTCCGTGGTTGCTTGTGGTCGGATGTATACTGCTACGATTGTGATGTTGTCTGTTCTCACTGTGAGTATGTCTTCGTCTTTGTGTATTACTTTGAAGTTCCCCTGTGATGGCCTCAGATAGCATGATACGCCACCCGTCGGCCTGCCATCCGTTTTCCTTCCGTACGAGTGTAGTCCGTAAAACCCCTCTATGTTGATCTGTTCCGTTGCGAATGTTTCTGTGAATACCATTATGTCATATTCTAGTAGTTCCTCTACTGGTATATATTTCAGTGCATTTTTGAGACCTTCCGCATTCCAATTAAGAACGTTAACAGGCGATTGAGACTCCTTTGTTTCTAAATGTTCTCCGAAAAAGATAGCGTTTTATCAGTACCCCTTCCGGCCAGAAGTCTGAGCCATTTACTGTCTCCAGGTATTCAAATGGTATTCCTATCTTGAATGCTTTGTTCCTTCCCCTGCTCGCTATTTCTTCGCAGATCAGATTTCCTTGAATATCGTTGTTTAGTAGGTAGTTTTTTACTTTATCTGGTGTTGTGTCTTCTTTCAATCTTTAAAAGTATACAAACTTTCAAGTCAATCCAGTGTTTTTAAGTGGGTGAAAATCGTGTTGAAAGATTCCGTTTGCGGCAAAACTTTAAAAGGCGGCACGAGGATCTCTTCAGGGCGTGTTTTAGATTAATCTTCTTTCTGGGTTCTTCTGGTGTGATGGACAAGGAATTCGATGATCAGTAACAATGAGTTGTGTTATTAATTAAAAGTAAAAGTAAAGTGATCCCACAACAGGCCCGGAGGCCCTTGGGGTAGTAGGAGGTTAAGGCTCCCACTTTTTCTAGACAATCGGCACTTTATGTCAGCCGGGTTGCCAGCCCTGCGTGACGGCCGCCTTTACCCCCAGAACACGCGTTCTGGTACTCATTTCCGTTAGGGGCTGAGTCAACCCCAGGGCCACAGTGCCGCCAGAGGGTTTGGGTCAGTTTAAAAATCCTGACCCCAACGGGACTTGAACCCTCGACCGTCCGGCTTGTAGCTCAGTGCCTTAACCACTACGCTACGGCGTGCCCCTGTCTTATTAATTAGAACGGGTTTATTCTGTGAATTCCTTATGAACAACACAATATATAATGAATTAATATAATCTTGAAGGCTACTTGAACAAATCTAGACTTGCTAGGATATTTACGTACGATCGATTGATTAACACTTTAGGTAATAATATAGGAGCAACAGACTCCTCCGACTACTAGTAATATGATAAACTAGCCCACTCTGTTTTCGTAAGGTAGCCACTGGCCACACTGTATGTACTCGTATGGGCCACCAGCAACAGGCCACACACTGTGATCGTATTAGCGCGACAAACCACACTGTGTGTGTGTCTGAGATACTAACCACACTGTGTTAACAATAAAATTTCTTGGCCTTTTATATTAATTTTCCAAGGACGTTTTAAATTGACTCAAGTATTCTTCTTCTTCGTCAGGCTCTACGACTTCCAGTGGAATGTCTTGGCCTTCTCAACCAGTTTACGCCACTTCTTCCTATCTTGTGCAGTGGATTTCAAATCAAAAATCCCCATCTCTCTCAAATCTTCAATTATGTCATCTTCCCATCGATCCTTGGGTCTTCCCCTTGGTCTTGTTCCTTGTGGCTTCCAATTCAAAATGTCATTCGGCAATCTTCCCTTTGGCATTCTTAGTGTATGTCCAAACCATTGTAATCTTTTGGATTTGATGAAACTAACTATATTTTCTTTATTATTCTTGAGGTATAATTCGTCATTCCTTCTCAACCTCCAAGTTCCATTTTCCTTTACTGGACCTAGCACTCTTCTAAATATTTTCCTCTCAAACGCTAATAGTCTTAGTTTATCTGCTTCTTTTAGTACCCAGGTTTCAGCTCCATAACATATGATTGGTCTTATTATTGCTGTATATAATTTGAATTTAACATTTTTTGATATTAATTTGCTTTTGAATATATCGAAATTAGCAAAATATGCTTTATTCCCTTGCGATATTCTTGTTTTGATCTCTTCTTCAACAGTATTATTATCGTTTAGTATTGTACCTAGGTACTTAAAGGAGTTAATTTGATCAATACAGTCACTATTTATAGTTAGTTCAGTCAAATTTGTTTTATTTCTCATACATCTTAAATATTTTGTTTTATTTAGATGGCTCAAGTATTCCTTTTACAAAATGTATTGTTTGCAAATTTACACTTTTATAATAAACATTAGTTTCACTTAGCCAGGTACCTGCCAACCCTTGAGTTACCGTTAACCACTGCATAACAAAAGTTTATTGTGTGGTCCCAAATAATAACCAAATTAGTAATTCTAGGAATTACTAATGCTACATAGATAGATACTGGTCAAGCTAATATAAAGCGTGTAAAAAGAAACCACTGTTTACACTTTCTTAAACGTATTATTTCCCAGGTATTTACGTTTCAGAAAATATAATTGACATATTTACATCATAGGACATTAGAAATTATTTAATAATCTATAATGTTGCTAATAATATACAGTTTGATGTGTTTCATTTATTCTCCACTGGGGTGTATTACTACAATATATATATATATATATATATATATATATATATATATGATCTGGTTGCAGTGGATGAACAAATGAAACATAACAAACGTTTCTCATTTGTTTTCAAACATCGCCGTTTACATTAAATATATAAATATTTTAAAATAATGATTTGTGAGTAAACAGCTTAATTTTATTCGTTAAATAGTCCTAACAAATGCCACTCAAATCCTCTAGATAATTTGGAAATCACTCGTGGCATTACTTATGACAAATAATAGATTTTGAAAGTACAAGTGGACCCATTAACTAATGCAAATCATGTACTCGTACAATTAAAGTCTTAAATAACTAAATTGCTTTTGTCTTTCTCAGTCGAAACACATTTAAAGTTAAGTGATTTATCTAAAATAGGCTAGTTGATTTTTTTATATTTACATCCTGATATCATAATGCTTCTAAATTATCTCAAGGTACAAATTTCGTAAATATTTTTTTGTATGTGTACAGTAAATCAAGGAAATTAAACATAGGCTCGATTCTGGAAATGCAAGCTATTATGCATTACAGGGACTCTTGTTATCCCAACTCCTTTCAAAAAAACATTACACTGAAAATATAGAAAACTGTTATTCTACCAGATATATTATATGGATGCGAAACCTGGACTCTTACTTTAAGAAGGAAAAGAGATTACGAGTATTTGAGAATAAAGTTCTTAGGAACATTTTTGGACAAAGGAGAGATGAACTGACAGGTGAATTGAGAAGACTTCATAACAGTGAACTACATGGTCTTTACAGGAAACCAGATACAATAAGAACAGACTGCGATGGACATGACATGTGGCACGAATTGGGAATGAAATATGTGCTTGAAAGCTTCTTGTAGGAAAACAAGAGGGAAAACACTCAGTTGGTAGAACAAGAATGAGGTTGGAGAATAACATTAACCGTGATTTTAGGGAAGTAGATTGCAAGGGAATGATTGGAAAACATTAACGCAGGATAGGGATGTATGGAGAGCTTATGTCCGCGCGTCCACGAATGTATGGGTTCAATAGTGCCAGTGAGTTAGTTCTATGTAGCCTACAGAAAGTTTATTTTTGAATGAATCCACTTACAGCCATTTCTTATTACACTATTTTTTAATCTGATGTTTTTATGCGCTAACACAACGGGGACATGATGCACTATCCATCATTTAAAATATGTAAAAATACGATCTCTCCCTCTCTCTCTCTCTCTCTCTCTCTCTATCTCTCTCTACCTCTCTCCTCTCTCTCTCTCTCTCCTCTCTCTCCCTCTCTCTCTCTCTCTCGCTCTCTTCCCCCCCTCTCTCTCTCTCTATTGCGGTGGACTAGTAGTTATCTCCTTGCCTCTGGTCCCAAGGATCGCGGGTTCAAACCCGGCCGGGGTCGATGGATTTTTTTAGGACGGAAAAATTCAAGGAGCAAGTCCTGCAGGACGGACTTTACGCCGTGGGTTCCGAGTCTGAAGATTTTCAGACTCGTAAAAATCCTTAAGCCTGAATGAAAAGGTCTCAAAGCAAAATTTACCGAATTTCCCCGTCCTAGTACTACCTTGATTTCCTAGATGTTAGTATGAGGCGGAACGCTGATCACGGAACACTCAAAATGACATCTATACGAAAACAAGTGTAACTAAATTAATATGGTTCAAATTCTTCCCTGTAGGAGGAGAGCGCCCAAATCTCTGTAAAGGGAAAACATGGGCTTACAATACAATATATAGGCCTATATATATATATATATATATATATATATATATATATATATATATATATGAGTGTGTGTGTGTGTGTGTGTGTGTGTGTGTGTGGACCAAACCCTAAGGTGAAGTTTTGCAGTTAGCATGTGTCTGGGAATGTTCTCGTCTTGAATATAGAATGATTCAGGATCGCATATTGATCCTAGAGTCGTCGTGTGTTTGCAATAATGGATAGCAAGTAGATCCTCCAGGCCAGTTTCTCTTATTCATGCTCACTTCAGAAACGGGGTCACAATTTGCTTTAAAGACATTTCTAGACATTGTGTGTGCAAACATTCATACGATGAGTGCCCTAGAAGCATCTGCGAGAAAAATGATATTACACCATACAGATTGTTATTACTAGAACTAAGAAGTTCGTGCATTTGAATATATTTTTCTGTTGTCTGTAATTAAATGCAGTTTAAATGTGTTCTCGAATTATCAATATTTAAGTTATTATTAAACTGAATTTTACCTACATAAAAATGCATTATATAATGGAAATGGACAGCTAATGACGAATGAGGGAAATTTTGAGGAAGTGGCTGAATTCAAATACCTAGGAACAATAATTACAAACAGGAATAAGATGCACAAGGAAATTAAACATAGGCTCAATTCTGGAAATGCATGTTATTATATATTACAGAGACTCTTGACTTCCCAACTCCTTTCAAAAAACGTTAAACTGAAACTATTATTCTACCAGTTATATTATATGGATGCGAAACATGGACTCTTACTTTAAGGCAGGAAAGGAGATTACGAGTATTTGAGAATAAAGTTCTTAGGAAAATTTTTGGACCAAAGAGAGGTGAACAGACAGGTGAATGGAGAAGACTACATAACAGTGAATTACATGGTATAATGAGAACAGTTAAGTCTCGTAGACTGCGATGGGCAGGACATGTGGCACGAATGGGGAATGAAAGACGTGAATGGAAGATTCTTGTAGAAAAACCGGAGGGAAAACGCCCAGTTGGTAGACCAAGAATGAGGTGGGAGAATAACATTAACTATGATTAGAGGGAAGTAGATTATACAGGGGATGATTGGAAAACATTGACTCAGGATAGGGATATATGCAGAGCTTATGTCTGCGCGGCCATGAACCTACGGGTTCGATAGTGCCAGTGAGTTAGTTAGTTAATACCCGGCGTGCACTTCTACGCCTATATAAATGAAAATTAATGTGCTTTTATGTTTACTTCAATAAGTAAAGGCAAAAATAATTATAAATGTATATTTTTTAGTTACTCCCTGCTGATTACCCGGCGTTGTCCGGGAATCTACTTATCCCGATCTTCTTGACATAAATGAGCTGAAATACGAATATTAATGTGTTTTATGTTTAGTTAAATAAGTAACAGGAAATGTTTATATCATAATTATTTTTAGATACCACGTGGTGTTTACCCGGCGTTGTTCGGGAATCTACTCACCCCGATCTTATTAGCATAAATGAGCTGAAAGGCGAAAATTAATGTATTTCGTATGATTAGTTGAATAAGTAAAATGAAAAATAATTATAAATATAGGTACTATATCGTAATTATTTTAATATTCCCGTGCTGATTATCCGGTGTTGACCAGGAATCTAATTATCTCGATCTTCTTGGCTTAAATGAGCTAAAAGACAAAATTCGTTATTGTGAGTTATCCGTAAAAGATAACCCGCCATGTGCTGCTATGCTTGCACAGAAATCTACGCACTTGTCTCGATATTCTTGGCATCAATGAAAGACAAAAATGGTTATTGTGAGTTATCCGTAAGAGATAAGCATATGCTGTCACGTACTTTTTTGTAGACATTTTTGGGATATTCTATTTTGTGTACATTGATTTTGTGCATTTCTTGTGGTTTAGGCAGCGTAAGCCATTTAAGTGTCCTAAGAGCTACTTTTTTCACGTTTTCCACTACAAAGGGCGATTTTTAAGGGTGTAGGAGTTGAGAATCACAACTCTCTTATAGTCTATGTTCATCCCGGGAATCTCCTGAACATTTTGCAAAAAGTCCAATCCCAATCCGATCAACGGTATGGGGCGCATAAAGTACGAACAAACAAACAAAGCAACAAACAAACAAACATTTTTATATATTAGATTATGACATATTTTCACGTTTGTAGCATTATAGCCGATTCTTTTGTTATATAAGATGCATAATTTTAATTTCTAAAATTAACTCTCTGGTACAATGGACCAGGAGGTTCATGGCTGCGCAGACATAATCTGTTCCTATATCTCTAGCCTGTCCAAATTATTTGCAGTCATTCCTTATAAAATTTACCTTCTTCAAAATAAGGGTTAAGGTTATTCTCCTACCTCACTTTTGGCCTATCTACTCGGCGTTTTCCTCCTGGTTTTTGTACAGGAAGTTTCCATGATCTTCTTTCATTCCTCATTCATCCCATATGTCTTGCCCATTGCAGTCTACGAGACTTAAATGTTCTTCTTGTATCGGTTTCTCACAAAGACCATAGGCCTACTCGTAGCTCTGGCTCATTCCGGTCCTGAATAGCCGAGTTCTTCAGCGACACGGTTTCCGATGCCCCAATCAAGCGAGATCTATTCGCCTTGGCAACAATATCCATATAAATCCCACATTATTCCAATCAATAAAATAAATCCCCATAAAATCGCCGTATAGGCTAGAGTATACCAGGTGAACCCAATACCGAATACGCACGCGAATTCGCCGACAAGGGACAAACACAAGTCCCAAGAAAAGGCACATCCGACAGCACCAATAGCTGTCACCAAGTGATGATGGTACTCGTAGCTCAGTGTTATGTTAAGGTTTTTTTTTTACCATTTGCTGTCTGTACATCCGTCTTGTGTTCAAATTTTTTCTAAGCACTTTATTCTCAAATACCCTTAATATTTCCTCTTTGCTTAAAGATAAAGATAGTGATTCGCATTCAGATAGTATAACTGGAAGAGTAAGAGTTTGATATGTTTTCATTTAATTTTTTTATGGAAATTGGGATGACAAGAATTGTGAAGTTTGATAGCGTGGGTTTCGAGACTTGAACCTGTTTTCAATTTCTTTCTGAAGCTCATTCCTGTTTGTAAGTTCAAAAATAAAAGCGTCATATTCTTGTTATTAGTATTTTAACTGTAGGCCTATATATAATTTATTTTAATTTTTGTTAGATCTGAACACTAAGTTTAAATTCTTTACAGTAAATTTATTTTCATCTGTTATGCTTATTATTACGTATATTGTTTAATCGTTGGCATCTCGGTGGTGTGTTTGGATACTCACCCTCTACTTCTGGGTCCTTACTTCGTGTCACGCTTAGTACGTTAAAGCCGAATGGTCGGAGGTTCGAGTTCTGGTGGGGTCAGAATTTTTAATTGGCCTAAACCATCTGGCGCCACCATGCGCTCGAGTTTTTCTCATTCTCTAATGGGAATGGGCACCAGAAGCGTGTTCTGGGGGGATAAAACGGACGTCACGCAGAGTTGACAACCGAGATGTTATCTGATACCGGTTATCTAGAGAGGTAGGAACCTTGACCTCCTACTACCTCAAGGCCCTCCTAAGGTTTTACTGGAATCACTTCAATTTACATCCCATTCATGTAATAACTTAATTCCCTACTAGGCATCTCTTTCAGGCAATTAGCTAACAACTTTTGACTCACTGAAATCTGTATTGAAGTAATCTTAAGTAAATTTGCTTTTGAAAGTAACTCCCGCAAGGAAACAACGTTGCCCCATAAGAGAATGTACGGATATAGGCCGATAAGAGATTAATAGAAGTAGCGTTTAAAAATATGCATAAAAAGCCAACTGGGTAGTACTGGATTTCATCCTCTTCTTCTATATCATGGAATTAGGCTAGGCCTATATATCTGTTTCCACATCAAGAGACTGTTTCCCAGCATCTAGTTATGGGGCGCCCGGTATTTATTCTTCCAATGGGTTGATAGTGTAGAAAACTTGTGGGAGTCCAATGGGTGTCATTCTTTCTATATGTTGGAGCCAGTTAGATCTTAAATTTTGAATTTTATCCATTTCACTGTAGATGATTAATTCGGTTCTAATTTCTTGATTATATTTCTTATCTAACAATGTATAGCCTGCTACTGAACTTAAGAATTTCATTTCAGGTATTTCTATTTTCCTTTTATCTGTTCTATTGAGTGTCCAATTTTCACAAGAATATATTAAAAGTAGGTAGACTACTGCCATAATTTATAGAATTTTAATTGTATAATTATAGGATTTTTAGCAATGTAATGGTTAGTGGGCTTTACCTTATTTGTAAAGTACTTCAGATTTCTTTTGTTAGTGAGAGAGCTCACAAAACAATGTCTATATTAAATTTAAAAATTATGTTCTTAGCTTGTATGTAGTTTCAGGATAAGTAGGACTTCTGGCGCATCCTATGAAGTATCTATTTTTTAAAATATAGAAGCAGAAATGTTTGTATATAGCGAACAACATTCTCTTATAAACGTTATTCAACAAATTAAAGAATATTCAAGGCATAGAATCCCTCAGATGAGCTTAGAAAAATTTGAAAATTTGAGCGAATGGATTGGTGAATTGCTCATGCAGTGAAGAGTTTTTTCCCCCGCTCTCAGTTGTTGGGCTTGGTGAGAAAGATTGAAGAATAGCGAATATAACAAAGACTTAGATTTAGAAAAACAATTTGTTAGATTAGTAATGTGTCGCAGATGAATACGGAGAGTGTGAATTATTGAAGGATTTTCACTTGAGCACCCAGAATCTATTCTTTTAATTACAAAATTCAATCTCGTGCAGGTATTAAATATTAATTTAAAATTTGAATCCAGTAATACGCAGTAGGCCTATATCGTGTAAATTGAACTTGTTTCCTTAGATTATTTCCTCGTACTCTCTTTTCCTCAGTTTAACAGATTCCTTTATAGGTACTTTTACGCGTGCTACGTCTCAGGTTCCCTTTAGCGTCGCGAACCTGTCAGGAGAGTATTTTAAACTACGGATCACATACATATTGTTCGACTATACAAGACACGGAGGGCCTACACTGGAGAAAGATAAACTGAATACCAGGACTTTCTGTGAGAAAACACTAATATTTAATACAAAACATTCACTCACACATTTTCTCATGATCACGGTATGCGATTATGTACAAAATATGGGAGCTTTGAAGATATATATATATATATATATATATATATATATATACATATATTCTATATATACAAGCGTTACTGCTATAAAGTAAATATTCTCTTTAATAATTTGCTTAACTGTTAGGTTAGCCGCTAGATGGCAGTTGAATGATATTTCTTGTGTGAATTGAGAATACTACATGTATAAGAAAATTGTATGTTTGTCTTGGAATTCTTGGGTAGCTCAGTTGGTTAGAGCGCTAAAGGTACAGACTTTAAAGACTCGAGTTCAAATCCCGACTCAAGCATTCTTTTTTCTTTTCATATCATATTTGCCTTCATTGCCAAATGTCAAAAATATATTTATAATATCTATATATACAAGCATTACTGTTATAAAGTAAATATTCTCTTTAATAATTTGCTTAACTGTTAGGTTAGCCGCTAGATGGCAGTTGAATGATATTTCCGCTACCTCTTGTGTGAATTGAGAATACTACATGTATAAGAAAATTGTATGTTTGTCTTGGAATTCTTGGGTAGCTCAGTTGGTTAGAGCGCTAAAGGTACAGACTTTAGAGACTCGAGTTCAAATCCCGACTCAAGTATTATTTTTTCTTTTCATATCATATATATATATATGTCGGCCGCGGTGGACTAGTGGCTATGCTCCTTGCCTCTGTTCACAAGGGTCGCGGGTTCAAACCCGGTCGGAGTCGATGGATTTTTTTAGGATGGAAAAATCCAAGGAGCAAGTCCTCCGGGAGGGACTTTAAGCCGTGGGTCCCGAGTCTGAAGATTTTCAGGCTCGTAAAAAATCCTTAAGCCTAAATGAAAAGGCCTCTAAGCAAAATTTACCGAATTTTACCGTCCTAGTACTACCTTGGTTTCCTAGATGTCAGTACGAGGCGGAACGCTGACCATGCACCACTCACAAATGACATCTATACGAAAACAAGTGTAACTAAAATTAGTATGGTTCAAATTCTTCCCTCTAGGGAGAGAGCGCCTAAATCTCTGTAAAGGGAAAATATAGGCTATTTAAAATATATATATATATATATATATATATATATTAGGAAATTGTAACAATTTAGAATATTGAGGCGTAGTTGTTGCCGAAATTATAAATTAATTAAGCTAGGTAAATTTATTAAGTATTAATGATATTACATATTAATTACTTTTTATTCATAAATGAGTGTTGTTCTTATTTTCCGCGTCTTACCGAGAAATTTACCCACATTTATAAAGTTTTCTGGGTTTACCATTAACTCGTAGCATGCCAATCTATCACGATTTGAATCTAGAAATCTTCTTGTTCTTCTTCTTCCTTTCATGTGATAGACCTTGTGGTCTGTTTCGGTCTCAATCCAACGTTTGAAGGGTCTGCCCAGGCAAGAGATCTTTGGGCAGACCCTTCAAACGTTGGATTGAGACCGTAACAGACCACTAGGTCTATCACATGAAAGGAAGAAGAAGAAGAAGAAGAAGAAGAAGATTTCTAGATTCAAATCGTGATAGATTGGCATGCTACGAGTTAATGGTAAACCCAGAAAATTTTATAAATGTGGGTAAATTTTTCGATAAGATGCAGAAAATAAGAACAAAACTCATTTATGAATCAAAAAGTAATTAATATGTAATATCATTAATACTTAATAAATTTACCTAGCTTAATTTATTTATAATGTAATTGAAGGGCTTAGGGCAGTAACATGATAAGCCACATTCTGTTAAAAAATGCCATTTATTACAATGATATCAAATAAATTATTGAAATATCCATAAAATAATTTATAAGTGGACCAGTGATTAGTTAAAATGTATAGACACACATTGTATTAACAACAATACTGCCCAATTAGTTTTATATTTTTTGAAACATTAAAATCCTTATATCTCAGATAGAACAATATGTGGCTTATCATGGCATTGCCCTAATTAATTATTAAAAAGAATTTTAAATTATTGTGTATTATTAACTATTTTGGCAGACAATATTGTATTGTTATATTTTTTTTCATTATTACTAGATATTAATTTGTTGATAGGGACTGTCAACAACACATACGGTTTGCTACTCATGCGATCCATATTTGTAAATAACATTATATGTGTCTTTCATTTAATCCAATAAAGTCCTACTACTAGTACTACTACTACTACTACCACTAGTGGTAGTAGTAGTAGTAGTAGTAGTGGTAGTAGTAGTAGTAGTAAATAAATTCGTAATATGAGTAAACAAGCCGAACATGCTGCCGATACGAAAATTAGTCAAGTCGCATAATTTATTCATAACATTCATAATAATCAAGGTGTGGTTATAGGGTTCGGGAAATATTTGGGTTTACATTTTTTTCCCAAATCTGACTTATAGGTGAGGGAAACCCCTAAAATAACCTCCCTTAAGCAAGAAAATGCTTCTAATTGGGAATCGAATCCAGGATTGTTACTCTCGAGACATCTACGTAGCCTTGAGACCATAGCAGCAGCTTTTTAAATCACTTACAACAAAATATGTTTATGATATAAATAAATGTTCACTGATGAGAGAGCCGAGTTTGTTGATCCGGGTGGTAGTAGAACCTGTTTGAAATTATTTGGTGGATTCCAAGAACAAATTCAAGATCGACCAAAATTTTTACTTCCCCCCCCCTATCATCGAGGAAAATGCTAGTTTGTAATTACATAACCAGGGTCCACAACATCGAACTCAATATTTCAGATAATTAAAAAAATTCAGATAATTCCTATCAAATACCTAGGAACAATAATCACAAATAAGAATGAGACGCACAAAGAAATTAAACATAGGCTCAATTCTGCAAATGCGTGCTATTATACATTACAGGGACTCTTGACGTCCCAACTCCTTTCAAAAAACGTTAAACTGAAAATATATAAAACTGTTATTGTACCAGTTACATTATAAGGACGCGAAACATGGACTCTTACTTTAAGGGAGGAAAGAAGATTGCGAGTATTTGATAATAAAGTTCTTAGGAACATTTTTGGATCAAAGAGAGATGAACAGGCAGGTGAATGGAGAATACTGCGTAACAATAAACTACATGGTCTTTATAGGAAGCCAGATATAATAAGAACAGTTAAGTCTCGTAGACTGCGATGGGCAGGACATGTGGCGCGGATGAGGAATGAAATATGTGCATGGAAGTAGTTTCTTGTAGGAAAACCAGAGGGAAAACGCCCACTTGGTGGACCAAGAATGAGGTGGGCGAATAACATTAACTATAATTTGAGAGAAGTAGATTGTATAGGGAATGATTGGAAAGCTTTAACTCAGGATATGGATGTATGGAGAGCTTATGTCCGCGCGGTCATGAACCTACGGGTTCGATAGTGCCAGTGAGTAAGTAAATAAGTAATTAAGTAAATACATTTCTATAGAAAAAATGTAATAGAAACCAAAATATTCCTCGAGCAGTTTGTGTAGCCCCTTCAGAATGAAAACAAGTCACCTCCACTGAATGAAAGTCCTACAAACCCCAGAGTGCCCACTTTGCGATCATGAAGTCATGTCCATCTCTAGACCATTCACAAGACCGTAAGAATGCCGAAACCCATCTTCTTTGGTTAATGCGTAAAAGAATGGTTAAAGAGCCACGTGCAGCCGTTGGCTAATGGTAAGTACAATCATGGAAACACAGTTCCAGTACATATATCTATCTATAATGGCATAAAAGCCCAAAGTTAGACCATAGTCTCTCCTTTGTTAGGAGTTACTAGACCAAGTTAATTTAGTTACGCTTATTTCCCTAAATATGTCATGAATGGTATGCGGTCAACATTCCGACCCAATGAGACATCTAGTAGGCAACTAAGGTATTATTAAGATGAAGAAGATTGGCAAAATTTGCTTAGAGAACTCTATATTCAGGCATAAGTTTCTTTTACGAGCCTGAAAAATTTTAAACTCGGTACCTACGGCTTACAGTTCCTCCCGGATGACTTGCTCGGTGGTTTTTTCTGTCTTAAAAAATCCATCGACCCTGGCCGGGTTTGAACCCGCGATCCTCGGAACCAGAGGCTAAGAACACAGCAACTGGTCCACCGCGGCCGACCAGCATAAAACAATTTTTTTTTGCAAATGCCCCAGGTTCTCTTTCGACATTCCTGGTGTATTCTGTCCTGGCATGGCGTACTTTGTAGCCCACTTCTGAGGTTGGGGCGCCTGGAAAGCGAGGTTACGTTGCCCCGATAATATGATGGGTGATGATGATGATGATAGTGGTGCGCCAGGAGAGTCCCTAATCCTAAGCTTATTCTAAGATGAATGTGAATGATGATGATTGCGATGGCCATATGATTTCGGGGACCGTTTGGGCCTTAAAGTTTTCCTGATATTTGTCTTACAGGTAAGGAAAAACCCCGATAAAAACCTCACCTAAGAAAAACTGTCCCGACCGGGGATCGAACCCGGGCCCGCTGCGTGACAAAGCAGCAAGCTACCTCGAGACCACAGCGGAGACTATATAACTAAATATTTATATCCTTTTTTTAGATAACTATCTCACTTTATGGCATATAGAACCCGTAGTTCAGTGCTGAATTCACTAAGGGCCCCTACTGATTCCTATTTTAATCCAACTGATTACGGTTTATATATCTAAGATCAGCGTCTCATCGGACGAGTGGTTAGTGCGCGCGGCCTCTCCTATTGGGGGGATCCCATATTTGAATCTTGGCAGTTCCGGAAATGTATTGGTCCCCTTTTACCGAATTTCATTCCACCAACAATCCCGACTCCTCTTCCTTCCTCTATCATGTCATTGCATCTTCATTCATTAATTTCATATCATCCTCACCTCATCTCATGTTAGGTAAAATAGTCTGGTTTAGTAACCACAGCTGTTTGAAATATGAGACTGTGGTGATCTAATAGGGCCACATTCATGTACTTCCTCATGACTCCGAGCCTGAGTGTATCAACTTGCCCCAGGCACAAATTTCGGACCAACATTTGAAAGTTATAAAAAACTCCAAGCGCGACCTTGACCTACCAGCCGGCTGCTTGCCTCACATCCACACGTGTTATTCCATACAGATAGACGATCATCTAACCAGTGTAGGGGTGACATATGGTCAGCATGTCAGGTCTCCCAGCCGTTATAGCTGGTCTTCTCAACCTGGAGTCGCTACTTATTGTAGCTACCCAAGTGCCTCATGATGCTGGATGGACCCGGTCCCATACTGGCCGAAATTCCACGAGAAAATTATTTACTCCATGGGGACTCGAACCAGCGGAAGTCCCGTAACTCTGCGCCAAGGCTTCTTGCTGGAGGATAAAATATAATTCTGAGTTGGAACATAAGTATTAATTCCCCTCTTATTAAAGCTGAGATCAAGTCATGAAGATTTGAATGGTTAGAACATGTTGTCAGAATGGGAAAATGATCGGACTCTAAAATCAACTGTCAATTTAAACCCGAAGGTAGACGTAATGTGGGAAGAATGGTATGCACCAACGCAGAGCTTGGGAGTATGATCTTATAAACTAACTCACTGCACTATCGAACCCAGAGGTTCATATTGCGCCGACATATGCACTCCGTACATACCTATCCTGAACTAATGTTTTCCAATCATTCCTTGTATATTTCACCTCCCTCAAATCATGATTAATATTTTCTTCCATTTCATTTTTGGCCTACTTACTGGGCACCTAAACACTATTTTTTCTACAATAAGTTTACAAGCTACTCTTTCATTCTCCATTCGTACTAAATGTTCTGAAATTCGAGTCTACGAAACTTGACTGTTCTTATTACGCCTGGTTTTCTATAAATATAATGCAACTCTCTGCTATGTAATCTTCTCAATTCACCTGCCTGTCCTTTTCTCTTAGGTCCAAAAATTTCCATAATCGAATAACCGATCACAAGGTTGTAGTCCTATTATTTTCCCAAAGTTCATTTTTCTTCTTCTTCTTCGGCTTTCCCCCACTTATAGTTTTGCCGTCTTCAGTTTCCATTTATCTCTATCATTCCAATCTCCCTCTTCCAAATTCCTATCATCCATTATAGTTCTGACGTAGGTTTTCCATTTCCATCTTGGTCTGCCATGTTTATTTCTTCCAGGGAGTGACCACTGGTATATATTTTCTGGCCATCTTTCATTTTCCATTCTTTGTACATGGCCATAGCATTTAAGCGTTTGATTTTCAATCCTCTTAACAACAGATGTGGTGACATTCATTTCTCTCCAAAGGAATTCATTTCTTATTTTATCCTGTCTTGTTTTTTGGCGGCTTCTTCTAAAATAATCAAATTCAACTGTTCTAATTTTATTCTTTTGTAAATCCGTCAAAGACCAAGTTTCACTCCCATATGACAAAATATTCTGTATTATGCTCTTATAAATTTTCATTTTTACGCAGGAAAATGTCCCACATTCAATTACCAACTCAACTTGGTAAAAAGTATGGTTTTACAACTTTGTTCTGTGCCGCTGTTGAGTTGGCAAGAATTTAGTCTTAAATTGCGTCTTATTTATCCAGCTATATTGAATTTGATGAATGAGCTATATCCTCTCTTTTATAAAATTGTTGAAGGAATTATGTGTGTTAATATCAATAAATATTATAATAAAATTCCTTTGAGGTGAATAGTCATAAAGTAAAATATTAAAATGAATATGACGTCGTCCTCATTTAGGTTAACTTTTTAAAAACGGCGTGTCTTTTAGAAACCGGTTTCCATCTTTAGCTGATGGGTGTATGCACATATTTCTGCTGAAGATGCAAGCCAGTTTCTGAAAGTCGTACTAAATAACTCATTGACACTATCGAACTCGTAGGTTTATGGCAGCGCGGACATAAGCTCTCCATACATCCATATCCTAAGCCAATGTTTTCCAATCATTCCCTGTATAATCTACTTCCCTCAAATCATAGTTAATGTTATTCTCCCACCTCATTCTTGGTATACCAACTGGGCGTTTTCCCTCTGGTTTTCCTACAAGAAGTTTCCGTGCACGTCTTTAATTCTTCATTCGTGCCACATGTCCTGCCCATTGCAGTCTATGAGACTTAAGTGTTCTTGCTATATCTGGCTTCCTATAAAGATCATGTAGTTCACTGTTGGTTAGTCTTCTCCATTCACCTGCCTGTTCATCTCTCTTCCTAAGAACTTTATTCTCAAATACTAGCTATCTCCTTTCCTCCCTTAAAATAAGAGTCTGTGTTTCGCATCCATATAATATAACTGGTAGAATAATAGTTTTATATATTTTCCGTTTAACGTTTTTTATTGAATGGAGTTAGGACGTAAAGTGTCCCTGTAGTGCATAATAGCACGCATTTCCAGAATTGAGCATATGTTTAATATCTTTGTGCAGTTCATTCCTATTTGTGATTTCTGTTCCTAGGTATTTGAATTCAGCCACTTCATCAAAATTTCCCGCATTTTCTGAAAGTCCTACAAGTTAAAAATTTCATCCTAGTAGAGGACGACGGCACCTGCCAAGGTATTTATTTTTTTAAATATTTCACTTTATATTATGTGTGTTGTTGTTGTAATATAGAATTTGGTGAACATAAATATAAAGAAAAAAGTGAATAGAACTTTGTCAGTTTATAGATTTCTAATATCCCTCCGCACCACTTGTTTTCTGTTGAATTGTCAAACCGCCACCACTGCTCTGTGAGTCGATTAGTTTTGTTAAGGGCAGAATTGCTTGTTGTCTTGACGGATTGAGGGACCCTCTCCCTAGTAAAGCCATGACATTGATTTCTGCCACCCCATCCCTCTGATGATTTTTCCGGTTGGATGCCGGGGCGACAGATAGAGAGAAGTCGCTCCCCATGAGCCAATTAGCTTCGCTCAGTTTCTTCATCATGTAGCTACCCTTCCTGTCAACCCCTTTCAGTAATGCTGTAAGCGCTAACAAATTATAACATCAATATGCTACCATGGTATGCTTCTAGAGATTGCGTGCATTACAAACAAAACTACCTATGTAGCTTTTGTTCTTTTGCCATAGGGTAAAAGGGAAAGGCACCTTGTTAACTGCAATGATGTGGCATTGGGGTTATGGAGGTAAAAGTCCACAATCTGCTGTTAATGACAGTAGGAGGAATTAAAGCTCTCTCCAGATTGTTCACAAGTATTTTTAGATGCACTAATTAATTACTATAATTAATTAATAAATGTAAAGTGATCCCACTACAGGCCTCGGGAGGCCCTTGGGGTAGTAGGAGGTTAAGGCTCCCACTTTTTCTAGACAATCGACATTAGATGTCAGCCGGGTTGTCAACCCTGTGTGACGGCCGCCTTTACCCCTAAAACAAGCATCGGATACTCATTTCAGTTAGAGGCTGAGTCGACCCCAGGGCCATAGTGCCGCCAGAAAGTTTTGGTCAGATTAAAAATCCTGACCCCACCGGGACTTGAACCCTGGACCTTCCGACTTGCAGCGCAGCACCTTAACCACTACGCTACGGCGTTCCCCTATTTAATTAATATTATTTTAAATTACGAATATTTATGCCTTTAATATTTATAATTTTATAGTTATACGGATGCGAAACATGGAATTTTACTTTAAGGGAGGAAAGGAGATCATGAATATTTGGACCTAAGAGAGATGAACAGACAGGTGAATAGAGAAGACTACACAAAAATGAACTAAATGGTCTTTATAGGAAGCCAGATATATTGAGAACATAAAGTCTCGTAGACTGCGATGGGCAGGACATTGTTTTTTTCTCGGGGTTTTCTTGTTTCCCGAACTCGATTACACCAACACTCTCCATTTTCCCTTCATTTCCCTTCATGTTATTTAATTTCTTATCCTTATCACCCTTCACCTCATTTGATGTTATGAAAAAAAGTTTGAACATATATTATTTTGGGTATCTAATGGGACCCATATTATCCTTCATCTCATTTCATGTTAGGAAAAAGAGTTAGGTTGGGACCCACAGGTGTTGAAGATATATTATTTTTACACTTTTTAATGAATATAGAGCCACCTTAAATAATATAGTCCTATTGACAAAATTCCAAGGAACAGAATAATAAGTACAGCATCTATGCATTAAACTCGCAAGTGAAAAGAGGCTTGGGAAGTCTTAGGATGATATGGTCTCAACATCTCGGATTCGGGATGGCTTATAATCTAAATTTTGATGATGATTACGATTATGAATATCTTCATTCATTTTAAGTAAGTTACACATTTTTATATCTGAAATAATTTGGCAAAATTTTTAATTTTACAACTTTCTGTACGTTTTTAGTCATATATGCCGTTAGATAAGATTTTTTAATTGGATTTTTATATTTCTTTATGTAAATTAACATTTTACCAAAGTTTAACATTATATAAATAATACAAATAATTATAGCAATTAACAGACAACATGTGATTTTATGTAATTCTTGTGTATGTTATGTTTTTTATGTTTTAGGTTCAAATATTTTGATTGTAGATTATTCTTGGCCGATAGTTAGAAAAATGATGCACATAGCATGTTAGAATGGAACAGATTACGAACTATACGGCGACAAATTGTAAACTGTAACAAATGCTGTTGATTACATGACTATGATATGACTTTAATAACCAAAGAAACAAAATGGAAAACTGAATCATGGCTTGCATTAATAATCCCAGATACACCCTCCACAATCAATTTTTGCAGTTTTCAAAATGTTGAATAAGAAGTGACTTTTTTGAAAAAAAAACACGTCTTGGAATAGGCCTACTTGATAGGGAAATTTTCGATTTAGACGAATCGCGAAGCTATTACTTGTTGAGACACGTGACGTACGTTCAGGCAATGCTTGTTTTCAAACGGCTGTAGCACGGAAACGGTAAGTTTCCGGACATGATTTCCAGTTCTAAAGATTGTCAACTCAGTCCCCTCTACAAGTCCTAGAAGTTTGTAAAGGAATTTTAGAGCACCCTGTATATATATTAGTACTTAGCGTGCTGCCTTGTCACGCAGCGGACCCGGTTTCGATCCCCGGTGGGAATAGCTTCCCTGGGCGAGGATTTGATCGGGGTTTTTCCTAACCTGTAAGGCACGTAGCGCATGCGGGATCTAATATAAAACAATTGTAGCAATTGATTATACCACAAAAAAAAAAAAGAGATCACTGTTTGCACTTCCTTAAATGTATTTTTTCCCAGGTAATAACATTCCAGAAAAATATAATTGTCATAGGACATCAGAAATGAATTAATATTCAGTTTGATGTTTAATTTTTTCTCCACTAGAGTGTATTCTTACAATATTGCGTTCCTTTGGCAATAAATAATATGATCTGGTTTCAGTGATGAACAAAAGAAGCAGGTGAAGCGTACCAATCGTTTCTCATTTGTTTTCAAACATCGCCGTTTACATTAAATATATAAATATTTCAAAATGACTATAGTTAAATAATGATTTGTTAGTAAACAGCTTAATTTTATTCGTTAAATAGTCCTAACAAATGCCACACTTGATTTCCAAATTCTCTAGATAAATTTGGAAATCACTCGTGGCATTAATTATGATAATTAGCGACCTTATATATATATTATTGTGGATAATTTCCATAATAACCCCTTATTATTGGATGTAGTAATTTACTATGATTAGTACAATATTCGTGTCGTTGAGATTCGAAACAAACAATTGTTTGACGACCAAGGATAAGAAAAACTACCGTCTGTATCAATTGACTCTGTAAACTGACACTTTTAAATTCTAATCTAATTTTTCATTAAGGTTCTGCTCAACATTTGATCGGATGTATTGGTAATTCGAGTATGATTAGGCATGACTTGTTTTGACAGTTAACGTATAATAAAATTAAGGACATGTACATCTTATTCTCTCGAAGTGCAGCTTTCATAAATTTTATAATGCGTTTTAGTACAGCATTTTATATTCTTATGAAACTCAAGTGTGCAAGTTAGGGTGAATTTTATTTCAAGCGCTGGAAATGAGAGTACGGTAATTCGTAAGCGAAAAAAAAAAATGGATTTCGTGATTTCACAGAATTCTTCATTTTTTCATAGAGATCATAAAAAAATGGGAATAGAGATTTTCGCGAATGTTTGAAAAGGTCTATTCAGCAAAAGCTGGTGAAAAGAGAAATGAAGGATGCGAAAGCGATTCTTTGCTTACGTCGATCAAATGGAAATAGTGCTTTATTCTGTTGCAAATCCCCTGAAGCTAAAAAGCCAACAGTTTTAAACCACAATATGAGCAGAATCATTATATAGAGTGTTGGTTTTCATCTCTATAACGTATAGATGAAGCCACGGGGAAGTACTTAATGGCAGGTCATACCAGAAGACTTGGGCACAGGGGTGTAGTATAACCAATGACAAGTGATACTTCATATATTGACAGGGCGATTTTTATTAATATTCCATATATGGGTCATGTTGACCTATTGGGAATTTATGTATAAGTGAATATATAATATCCCAAAGCCTTTGAGTTAAATCAATATTGACACTAAGTTCAAAATTAGTGTTTTTAGGAAAGGAAGCATTGGTTAGAAAGTTCACATATTTAACTAACTCACTGCTTGTCACTCCTCTTGGAACATAGAGCCTTCGTGAAAGTTAAATTCTTGACGACATTCAAGTTTTTATATTGTTTTCTCATCATCATCATCATCATCCGGTATCATGGCAGCTGCCGCCGTCTTCCGGAAACCAAACGCCATTCCTCTCTATCCATCCATTGATCTTCCTCCATTCCTCTGATATTCATAGCTGCTTGTACCCCTTCTATCTAAGTTTTCTTCGGCCTTCCTCTCTTCCTCCTTTCCATTGGGATCCATTCCATAACAATTTTTGGCAATCTTTGCTCTGACATTCGTTTGACATGACCATACCACTGCAATCTTTTCCTTTCTATGATGTCTATGATGTCCGGCTCTTCTTGTACACCCATAATTTCCCTTATCTCTTTATTTCGTATTCTATCCATTCTAGATTTTCCAGCTGATCTTAAAACATCCATTTCTGTACTTAAAATTCTTTTCATTTCCCTGGTAGGAATTTGCCAGACTTCAGCACCATATGTTAAAATGCTACGAATTATGGTTTGATATATTTTTAATTTTCTATTTTTTGTAATATTTTTGCTCCACCAAACAGAGTTTAAAGCATTTATTGCTTGTTTTGTTTGTGCGATTCTATTTTAATTTCCACTGTGTTATCGCCTGAATGGTCTAATTTTGTTCCTAAATAAGTGCATTCAATACTAGGTTTTAGTTCTTCTCCATTGTTGAAATTTATATTTTCCATTTCTTCTCCTATACACAGATATTTAGTTTTCTCAATGTTTATATAAAGTCCCCATTTTTCATATTCTTCTTTTAGTTTTTTAGCCATGTATTCTATGTCATCGTGGTCTTGTGCTATTAATACCTTGTTTTTTTCAATTTATGTTATTGTGCTGCTCCATGTAATTTTTGGCCATCCTCATTTCCTAGGTAAACCATATGGATTTCATTCCAGAGCTCTCCTGGCACACTGTCAAGATCTCTTCTGAGAGTGCGCCTAATCAATTTCCATTTACGGTACTCGATCTCCTTACAGATTTAATTTTGTTATGTTATGTTCCATAGTGTCTTGATTGATATGGTTTTGCCCACTGGATTGCCAAAATAAAAATCAGGTTTTTGTTTATATACACTTTGAAAGAGTACAAAAGCATTATTTATGAAAATAGAAACAAGTGTAAAGGCTTGAATTACAGAAGACAATGTAATTAATTAATCTAACTTAACTAACCTACCTAAGTAACCTAACTTAATCTAAGTAACTTAAACAGAGCTAATCTTAGTACTTATTTATGCGATCAAAATAAATCTAGGTAACCTAAGTGATCTAATCTAACATAACATAAACTAACCTAACCTAATTGAACCGATCCTAACTTAACCTAACCTAATCGAACCGACCCAAACCTAACCTAACATAAACTATGTAAACTATCCTATACTAATCTAATCAAACCAAACCTAACCTAACCTAACCTTTGAGATGTCCATATAATCTTAATCGTATCTTTTCAGTTGTTTGTAATACATTTCTTTCAACTTTCATAATTTTCCTAATTTCAACGTTTCTAATTTTTTTCTCTAATCTGGACCTCCTCGACAATATTCTCCAGTAATCCATCTCTGTTGCTAATAACTTGTTAGCTCTCTCTCTCTCTCTCTCTCTCTCTCTCTCTCTATATATATATATATATATATATATATATATATGGTATGATAAAAATAAATGCCTGGACGGGATTCGAACCCGGATCTATATATATATATATATATATATATATATATATGGTATGATAAAAATAAATGCCTGGACGGGATTCGAACCCGGATCTATATATATATATATATATATATACACCTATAGTTTTTATATAGTGCAGTATTTCACAATATGCATTGCTAGTTTAAGGGTTAAATGAAGAAGAAATTTTAAAACTGCACTTGGAGATATTTAAAATATAACAGTATATTTAATTGAACCATATCAAATTTAATTTGATATATATATATATATATATATATATATATGTCCACCGCTGTGGTCTAGAGGTAGTGTGCTGCCCGGCAGCGGGCCCGGGTTCGATTCCCGGTCGGGACAGGCTCCTGGGTGAAGTTTTTTTCGGGGTTTTTCCTCACCTGTAAGACAAATGTCAGAAAGCTTAGGGCCTAATGGTCCCAGAAAATCATCTGGCCATCACCATCTTCCTTAACATTATCATCATCACCCTTCACCGGTGTGGAAAGCAACGGGAATCTACCATACCTATAATTCCCTAGTAAAGCTGCAAAGCAAAGCACGAAATTACTATGATTGCAGTGAAAGACTTGCCCTAGGGCAGAATTACTATGGGTGGATATATATATATATATGTATATTACTATGGATGGGTGGATATATATATATATATATATATATATATATATATATATATATATATGCATCCATAGGAATTCTGCCCGAGGGCAGGTCTTTCTCTGCAATCATAGCATTTTCATGCTATGCTTGCAGCTTTACTAGGGAATTGTAGGTGTGGTAGATTCCCGTTTTCCTGACATTTGTCTTACAGGTGAGGAAAAACCCCGATAAATACCTCACCCAGAAAAACTGCCCCGACCGGGGATCGAACCCTGGGCCCGCTGCGTGACAAGGCAGCACGCTACCTCGAGACCACAGCGGTGGATGGATATATATATATATATATATAATTTTTATACAGTGCAGCATCTCACATTATGCATTGCTAGTTTAAGGGTTAAAGAAGAAGAAGTTTTAAAACTACAGTTGGAGATATTAAAAATATGACAGTTTATTTATTTGAACAATATCTAATTTAATCTGTTAGTGCTTCTATTTGAAAACAGAACGGCATGAACTGAAATCGTTTTGAAGACAACACAATCATAGGGAGCTATGAGTTCCATTATTAATAAAAAAAAGAAAAAAAACTTGTGTTCCTATATTTTATCGTGTTCTGAATTTTGAATCACTCTATATCTAGGTTATAGGTTATAACGAAAAGTGAAGAGCAAAAGCTGCTTACAGTAGAGTGCAAGTAAAAGATGACTCGTGTTTTAGGGAAATATCCGCAGGCGTATATTGAAAGAAAAAAATATATCATTTTTTCTCTTCGCTATCCTTTTAAAACCAGGGCAGTAAGCTAAAGAGGAGTCTTTATCTACTGACCTACAAAATCCCTTGTATTTCTCTTTGTAGAAAAAATGCAGTAGAACAAAGTTAAAGTAGAAAATATGGTAATTGTTATAATATAGGAGCTCTTAAATTTGCTATGTTATCACAGTTGGTGCTCTAATAATTATTAAGGTTTAATCCTTTTTTCTAATATTCGTTTTAATAGCGCCTACGTTATTGTTGTAACTAGCGATCGAGTTATTAAGGGAGAGGGAAAATAGCTTAGAGGAAGGTGAATTTATACAGGCTTGTATGATACACGAGAACACATTAAACTCTTTTTCTAGATTCTTCCTTTTTTTCCTGTAATATTATCCTAGAACGTCAGAGGGCGCAGTTGGGTCCTCATTAGGAAGAATAAAGGTCCAATGGGAGTGAAATTCCAGTAAAAATGAGAAAATGAGAATGGAGATAGAAAATTCTGAAGATGAATAAAACTTTTTGAAACAATTAGTGAAAGACTAATTTATATACGTTTTATTTTATATTCTAGTTCATTTTATGCGATATATTTTCAAACAAATAACCTTCTTTACATTTTTAAATTGCTTTTAAGAGATCAAAGAGAATTCAGATCACGCTTAAGCGATTCTTTTTTGTCTTAAAATTTTGACAGAGATTTCTTAACTAAAATATGACTTAACTATGGACAGAATATTTATAAATATCTCTGCAAGTTAATTGTATAGAAGTTTAAGGAATTAATTATTACAAACTTTTTATAGTCTAATCTTATTCTTTTTACAACCTTTTTAATGATCCTAATTTATATTTTTTTTAAACGTCAAAGCGAGTTCAAGTTACAATATATTACTTTACTGCAGATTAAAGCAATTATGTGAAATTTAATAGCAAAACTATGACAAAGCAATATAATAGTTTTAAAGTGTTGTAAAGACAAACAATTGTAATGTAAATATGAGATATCTAGTAGCCAACTAAGATATTATCTGGATGGGGAAGGCGGATAGAGTTGGTCAGAGGCACTAATTTAGGCTTGATATTATTTTTTATCTTTTTTATTCAGGCTTAAGAAACTTTAAAGAGCCTGCAAATCTTCAGACTCGGAACCGGCGGCTTGAAGTCCCTTCCAGAGGACTTGCTCCTTGAATTTTTCCATCCTAAAGGAACCATCGAACCCAGCCAGGTTTGAATCCTCGACCCTCGGGACCGGAGACAAGAATCAAAACCACTAGTCCACTGCGGCCGATTGATGTTCTTTAACGAGCTCGAAAATCTTCATCCCTCCCGGATGACTTATCCCTTAGATTTTTAAATAAGCAGGGGAGTTAAGTTTCTTGTTCTACTGCTACTAAAAGAAAACTCGCAGTTTCGAGTAATATGTTTTTTATTTCAATAATCTTTACCAGTTGTACATTGTATTAAGACTAACTCTCGGCCGTCAGCCGTTACAATTTATATCTTTCATACAGCATACCATTTACATCATACATACAACATCACTAATTAGATACGTCATGGAAGATTAAAGGTCAGGGAGGAGAGAATGGAAAGAACTAGAAATTGTAGAGTGCAAAGGGCATTGTATACTCATTACAGACCAAAAGATCTGGAGACGGTAGAGTACAAAGTATGATTGTATATTCATTACAGAGTAAATAGTAGAATACAAAATACCATGTTTATTAAATAATAGAAACCACAGGATGTGTCTATTTACTATATCAAAGACCAAGTTGATAATATATGAAATTATATTTCTTACTTGAAAACTTGGAAAGAAATATAAATTAAATTTCTTAAAGCAAAGCAATTAGGAATTAGGTTTTTCTTTATTAATAATTACATTAAAATTAATATGATGAATAATTTATAAATTATATATATATATATATATATATATATATTAGATTCTTAGAGAAATATAAATTTTTAGAATTTATAAGAATCGAATCCCAGACTCTTGGATGAGAGATCAGGATACGGCTGAGGAACAGGAATGCTAGGTTCCGCCTCGGGACGTGCTAGGGAACATAACTAGGGTACTAAACAGAAATTGCCTGAACTTAAAAGTTGATATGGTTAGTAATTACTTCATATATAAAGGGAATTTGTCCACTTGGCCATCATCCTCGGGTTCGATAGTGCTTGTGCGTTAATTTGTTTAAAATTATTTCATTTTAAGAATAATTAAGAATTAATTATATAAGATTGCAAACATGAATAACAATTATGAGGTTATGTTAAAATTTGTATTCCATTTTGTTAGTAGGCAACTGTTATTGGATTAGCTTTATTTTTTTCCATTGTTTCAAGCAATACTGCAAGCTTGAGTACATTTATGAGTTTATGTAATCATTATTTTTGTTATTACATGTTTTCGATAAATTAATTTTATTCCTGTTTTATGTTGATATAGTCTAATAACTTCAACATTACACGCATTTCTGTATATCTCTTACTTACTTACTTACTTACTTACTTACTTACTTACTCACTCACTCACTGGCACTATCGAACCCGTAGGTTCATGGCCGCACGGACATAAGCTCTCCATACATCCCTATCCTGAGCTAATGCTTTCCAATCATTCCCTGTATAATCTACTTCCCTCAAATCATAGTTAATGTTATTCTCCCACCTCATTCTTGGTCTACCAACTGGGCGTTTTCCCTCTGGCTTTCCTACAAGAAGCTTCCATGCAAGTCTTTCATTCCCCATACGTGCAACATGTCCTGCCCATCGTAGTCTACGAGACTTAACTATTCTTATTATATCTGGCTTCCTGTAAAGACCATGTAGTTCATTGTTATGTAGTCTTCTCCATTCACCTGTCTGTTCATCTCTCTTTGGTCCAAAAATTTTCCTAAGTACTTTATTCTCAAATACTTGTAATCTCCTTTCCTCCCTTAAAGTAAGAGTCCATGTTTCGCACCCATATCATATAACTGGTAGAATAGTAGTTTTATATATTTTCAGTTTAACGTTTTTTGAAAGGAGTTGGGACGTGAAGAGTCTCTGCAATACATAATAGCACGCATTTCCAGAATTCAGCCTATGTTTAATTTCTTTGTGCATCTCATTCCTCCTAGGAACATGTCCCTGTGTTTGAGCCTTTGGCATCGGTTCCCTGAAGTAGTCCCCGCCCGGAGATCCGAATGGGGGACTATTTGACCTCCGGAAAATGTTACCCCAGTTGAACCCATGTCCGCATTTCTTGACGGTTGTATTTTTACGGTGAAGGATCGTCACTCCTTCGACCAAGGTACTTTTTTCGTCTGGCTTATCACCTTCGACCAGTCCGGCTTGGGTAACCCTATCGGCAGCAATGCTACCGCCGGCATAGCTCTCAGGACCATTTAAGCACGCAAGCCACTCCACCACGACAAGGTAAAGATACCATGGAGGGTTTCTGTATATCTCATTAAAATTATTAAATTTGACATAATATGAACCAAATAAATCCTATTTTTGTGACTAATTAACTCATGCCCCAAATGGTAGTCACTGATCAATCACGTTTCAATGAATTTTGATTTACAACCAATGACAGTCGTGTTTCACCTCGCTCTTTATCGATTTCTCTTTATCAGCTCCTACTTTTTGATAAATAAAGCTCCCCATTTGTATTATTCTGAACTGGTCAGTGCATTATTTTTCAGTGATTTACTCTCCAACAAATACATTGAATGTAGTAAATAATGAACAGATTCGTTGATTTTACTGAGTTTTTTATTAAAAAATTAATTAATTATGTATAATGTTAGATATAGTATACAGTTTGATATGTTTAATTATTTCTCCATTCCGGTGCATTCTTACAGCATTGGGATCCTATTTGGCAATAAATAATATGATCAAGTTGCAGTGAATAAACGTAATCTGATATTTCTTTTTTGTTTTCAAACATCGCCGTTTACAGTAAATGTATAAATATTTTAAATTACTGGTAACTTAATTGTCCACCGCTGTTGTCTCGAGGTAGCGTGCTGCCTTATCATGCAGCGGGCCCGGGTTCGATCCCCGGTCGGGGCAGTTTTTCTGGGTGAGGTTTTTATCGGGGTATTTCCTCACCTGTAAGACAAATGTCAGGAAAACTTTACGGCCCAAACGGTCCCCGAAATCATATGGCCATCATTATCATCATCTTCATTCTTATCATTATCATCATCCTTCACCGGCGTGGAAAGCAACGGGAAGCTACCACACCTACAATTCCCTAGTAAAGCTGCAAGCATAGCATGAAAATGCTATGATTGCAGTGAAGGACCTGCCTTCGGGCAGAATTACTGTGGATGGATATTTAAATAATGATTTCGAGTAAACCGCTTAATTTTGTTCGTTAAAAGGTCCTAATTCTTGATTTCCAAATCCTCTAGATAAATTCCCTCGTCACTTCGTGACATCGTTAATTTATCGATGATTTGGAAATCACTCGTGACATTACTTATGATAATTTAAAGTGTTCGAATTATTTACTTTTAATTCTACATGAATTTTTACGTAAAATCTTGTTTTCTGTATTTGTAATGAAAATATTGATTTCAATTTATTATTTTATAGTTTTACTATACACTGATTGATTCGTCGTAACAACAAAACCAATAGATACTTGATTTGGAACAGGTTTTTTACTTCTAGCTAATTACATTTTTTTTCTTATTTTAATACATGTATGAGATTATTTATACAAATTTCTCACATCTGCAGGTACTCTTGCCAGTGAAGTGTTCCTATCCGACTGTCTTTGCCATTCGCTTTCATCATTGAGTGCTCTAGTATATATTTATACTGCAATTCATCTCTAATCTCCACACGATGCATTATACATAGCTACTAATGTACCCTAGCGGAGACATTTCCCTGGGGAATACGGATATTCGGACCTATATCAGTGTTATTTGGCACACCTTCATGCTCAGATAATGGGAATGTACAATCCCCTTAGACGCGCCTTCCCCTTTATGGAAGGGTGTTAGCTGAGAAACATACCATATGTTCAATAGCATAAGGTATTAGGGAACTAATTTATTAATAAACATTCGTACTGTATCTATAATTAAAAGAATACGTAAAACCAATTTCTTATTATATTAAACTCATGCTTTTATGAATTAAATAAACCGAGGTAATATCAACTCTATTGAAAAGTTAAACTAAAAAGGTTATAGGCTACTATCAATGGTGATTCTTCCAGATGTTCAACATGTCAAGAGAAGAGAAAAATAGACGAACGACAGACGAATGTAGAATACTGTGGAAGAGTGAACTACAAGTTATTTATCTGGAAACAGAAGAAATAAGCACAGTTAAGTCTCGTAGACAGCAATGGGGAGGACATTTAGTACGAATAGAAAACGAAAGAGGAACATGCAGACATTTTTAGGAAAACTACTGGGAAAGTACCCGGTAGGTAGGTAAGTCAAGCCTAAAGGGAGAAAATAACATTAACTATATATTTATGGAGACTATTTAACTCATGCCCCAAATGGGACTCAATGGCCAATGATTTCTGTTTTACAACCAATCAGAGTCGTGTTTCACGAAATATTTATCAGTGTTATAATTACCATATTAAAGAAGCCTCCTCCTTTTTAATATTCTGAACAGGTCTGGCCATTATTTTGCAGTGACTGAGCCCGTAAGAAATACGGCTACCAGATTGTATATATAGTGCATGAATGGCAACACATGCCACATGCGGGAGTTAATATAAAAACATTTGTATCAATTGATTATACCACCAAAAAAAGAAACCACTGTTTGCACTTTCTTAAATGTATTTTTTCCCAGGTAACAATCCAGAAAAATATAATTGTCATATTTACATCATTCGACATCAGAAATGAATTAATATACAGTTTGATGTGTTTCATTTTTTCTCCACTAGAAAGCATTCTTACAATATTGCGTTCCTTTGGCAATAAATAGTATGATCTGGTTGCAGTGATAAACAAAAGAAGCAGATGAAGCGTGCCTATCGCTTCTCATTTGTTTTCAAACATCGCCGTTTACATTAAATATATAAATCATTTAAAATAACTATAGTTAAATAATGATTTGTGAGCAAACAGCTTAATTTTATTCGTTAAATAGTCCTAACAAATACCACTCTTGATTTCCAAATTCTCTAGATAAATTCACTCCTCACTTCGCGAGTCGTGAATTTATCGATAATTTGGAAATCACTCGTGGCATTACTTATGATAAGTATTATAGAGGGATATTTGGGCAGCATTAGTTCAGTATGGGGTATATAGAGTTTATGTCTGCTCCTTTTTGAACTTCAGATTGGATATAGTTATAACTTATAAGTAAGAGGCGGATTTATATGACTTAAAAAATGGAAAATATGCATGCATTTATGACCTAAAAAAAGGTTTAAACATGACCTAAAAAGACAGAAATGTGACCTTATAATTAAATTAATTTTTTACCCATACTATATTAATTGTTCATTCATATACATTTCCAATTGTATCACAAGAAAAAGGAAATCTTCTTCTATTGTCCAGTGCAAACGTTTGCTACCTGTTAACAGAAACCTTCCAAACAAGTGTACTGTGAAACTGACGATTTTTACACAGATATAATGTTGGTTATTTCCAATCGCCTGATGACTATGTTATTAAAAAAATATATGACCAAAACATGACTTCATAGAAATAAGCAGAAGTATGACCAAAGATCTGACAAAGTGAGAAATATGATTTTTAAGACCCAATAAAAAAACTCTTAATCTTAGTAATAAGGCATATATAAATGTTTTTACTTACTTGAAGTTTAGAATATAGGGTTTTGTAAAAATATGACATGTCATAGGAATCCGCCCCTTAGTTATTACAAATTTAACAGTTGCCCCGAAAATAGATCTAAGTCATAAACTGCTACCCATGACTCGACTAACTTCTTCCGCCATTTTGTTACATATAGATCACTATTCAATCGAATGCCAACTTTTAAAAATAAACAAGAAATTCTGGAAGAGAGCAGGGATAGTTTTACATTCACCATGCCGTGGTACTCTCCGGATATATCACTAATTCAGTGAAATCTCAACTTTCGAATTTTTGTGAGTTAGATCTATTTTCGGGGCAGCTATTCAATTATAGTATATGTTTCTTTTAATTTAGTTTTTTATTTACTATTATCTGTACACATTTTTTGGATAAACATCTTTCTCATGTGTTGGTCTCGGTGGACCACATGTTGCCATGTTTAAATTTGGTTCCGAAGTTCGCATGTTCAAAACCGGTTGCAGTCGATTGCTTTTTCAGGCCGTAAAAATCGTGAATATGACTTCCGTCGGAAGGGGAATGTAGCTGTGGGCCCCGCATGATATATTTATGATCTGAAAAGAGAGACCTCTGTGTAAATTTGTTGGCTTTTCACACTCAAATTTAAATTGCGACACTGATTAAGAATAACATGAACTATATTTTAATGGAGATGTTATGCCGGGGATATTTGGGAAACATTAGTTCAATATGGGATGTATAGAGAATTTATGTCTGCGCGTTCTCGAACTTCAGTTGTATATTGCAAGCGAGATGGTTGTAACAAATTTTACAATATATCTCTTTTTCACTAATTTTTATGTATCATTAATCGTACACATTTTTCGATAAACGTATTTCTCAGGTGTTGATCTCGGTGGACCACAGGTTGCCATGTTTGAATTTGGTTCCGACGTTCGCGACTTCAAAACCGGCTATAGTTGATGAACTTTTCAGGCAGTAAGAATTATGATATGACTTATTTCAGAAGATAAATATAGCTGTGGGTCCTGCGTGATTGATTTATGGCCTGAAATGAGAGGCAAAATTTGTTGGTCTTTCACACTTAGGTTTAAAATGCTAGACTGATGACCTGAACAGTTGAAGGTAGTCGTTAAATAAAATACTAACCTTCTCAGTCTGGATGGTCACTACAAACTAATATTTATAATGTAGATAGTCTATGAAAAACAAATACGAAAGCTGGAGGAACAGATAATATTCTCATAAGATATTAATGGCTGATACTAAAATTACAGCAACATCATGCATTGAGCAAAATGGAAGAAAGAGAATCTACTAACCGACTGGAATAAAGGAACTGTTGGCGAATTTAACAAAACGTCACACGACTAAATTTAGATTCAAAGTTCGAAAGGACCTCTGGTAGGCGCTGGGTTTTTATATCTAGAAAAAAAATTATCGAACACTCTTGGTGACTATTATAAACAAGTTTTATTACGAGCACTAAACATTTACACTAGGAATAACTTTAAACATTAATGGGAACCTTCAAGTTCCTTCAACAAGGGGCCACGAGGCATTCCAAACTTCGGTCTAAAAGCAATACCGTCTCGCAGACGGCATAGTTAACAAAGAACGAGGTATTCAACCCCTATGCAAAACAAGACCATTGCACTCGATGACCTGGCTAACACTACACTGAGAGAGATATTATAAACCTCTATGATCAAACAAGACCATCGCCCTCGATGGACTTCGACACACTGAGAGCGAGTCACATGTAGACACGCTAGACTTGAACGCAGCACTGACAATGTTGGCAGCCATGACAAACTCTGCAGCAAGCAATATGTCCAACATAAAATGTCGGGTGCTGTACTCAGGCGCCTCCAAGTGGAGACAAAGTGGACTACGTCGATAGTCAATGTAGATCACGGCTACGACTGAGCCAGCCGAACTGGCAAAAGTGTTGCGACACATGTCGCAACAGGAACAATTGTCAAGAAAAATCTCAAGGAAGGGGCTATATAACCTTCCCTCTAGTCCATTTGTGCACAAAGTTGTTACACAGGCTCACATCATGAGGAAGTACACGGAGGTACTCTTCCTGGATCACCACAATCACTTAGGTTTGCCAGTCTAGACTATTTGTTTCTAAATAAGATGGTGTGAAGAGTGATATAGAATGAATGAGTGAATAAAAGAAGATGAACTGGCATGATATGAGAGGTAAGAGAAGCGGGGAGTGTTGGCGGGATGAAAAATTATCCTTTACAAGGATAATGAAAATCTCTAGAACTACAACAAATTTTACAACTTTATCATCTACTTTACAGGAACATTTTAGCGCTTCCATACAACCAGATTTCAATTCGCAAAATCTTAACCTCTTCATCAATTAACCACTTAGGGGGGGGAAACGGAAAACTCCGAGGAAAACCCAAAAAAATCCCGGTATAGTCCATCGCCAATGCTCTTGCGGAACCCACAGGATTCGAATATGGGATCCCAATCGGGACAGCCGCTCGCGCTAGCCACGCGTCTACGAGTCGAAACAATGATGAGATATACTAGAAGGAGAGAATATTGTAATTTTGTCCGGTAGGTAAGACTAAAGTGGCTGGCTTACATATCGGTAGTCCGGATTTAGGATACAATTGTTATTGTATTGCAGAATGGAGGCACCATGGTCCTGGGGTCGACTCAGCCTCTGACAGAAATGAGTGCCAGACGCTAGTTCTGGGGGTAAAGGCGGCCGTTACGCAGGGCTGACAACCCGGCTGACATCAAGTGCCGATTGTCTAGAAAAAGTGGGAGCCTTAACCTCCCACTACCCCAAGGCTCTCCTATGACCTGTAGTGGGATCACTTTACTTTAGGGAGGAAGACGGGCAGGATAATCATAAGTAATGTCACGAGTGATTTCCAAATTATCGATAAATTCACGACTCACGAAGTGAGGAGTGAATTTATCTAGAGAATTTGGAAATCAAGAGTGGCATTTGTTAGGACTATTTAACGAATAAAATTAAGCTGTTTACTCACAAATCATTATTTAACTGTAGTTATTTTAAAATATTTATATATATATATATATATATATATATATATATATATATATAATGTAAACGGCGATGTTTGAAAACAAATGAGAATAGTATTAACGTAGATAGGTACGCTTCATCTGCTTCTTTTGTTTATCACTGCAACTAGATCATACTATTTCAGAATATTAAAAAGGAGGAGCTTTCTTTAATATGGTAATTATAACACTGATAAATATTTCGTGAAACACGACTCTGATTGGTTGTAAAACAGAAATCATTGAAACGTGATTGGTCATTGACTCCCATTTGGGGCATGAGTTAAATAGTCAGTAATATGTCGCAGTAGTCGAAGTTATCTTCCCTTTGTGAATATATTTTGCACAGCAAATGTGTTTAGTGGAATAATAAAGACTCTGAATATCAGATTTCATCAGAGAATATTTAAAAATGCATCGAAAGGAGAATTTTTTAAATATTAAAAAAATTGTTTAAAAAATCATAATTCTGAAACTATTCTACTTATAATCACCAAACTTTACAGAAACGCTACTATAAGTACATAATTTATGTGACTATTTAACTCATGCCCCAAATGGGAGTCAATGACCAATCACGTTTCAATGATTTCTGTATTACAACCAATCAGAGACGTGTTTCACGAAATAATTATCAACGTTAGGATTATCATATATTAAGCAAAGCTCCTCCTTTTTAATATTCTGAACAGGTCTGACCGTTATTTTGCAGTGACTGAGCCTATAACAAATACGGCTACCAGATTGTATATAATAGTGCTTACATGTCAACATTTGTAGCAATTGATTATACCACCAAAAAAAGAAACCACTGTTTGCACTTTCTTAAATGTATACGACATCAAAAATGAATTAATATACAGATTGATGTGTTTCATTTTTTCTCCACTAGAGAGCATTCTTACAATATTGCGTTCCTTTGGCAATAAATAGTATGATCTGGTTGCAGTGATAAACAAAGAAGAAGCAGTAGAAGCGTAGGCTACCTATCGTTTCTCATTAGTTTTCAAACATCACCGTTTACTTTAAATATAAAAATATTTTTAAATAACTGTAGTTAAATAATGATTTGTGAGTAAACAGCTTTATTTTATTCGTTAAATAGTCCTAACAAATGCCACTCTTGATTTCCAAATTCTCTAGATAAATTCACTCCTCACTTCGTGAGTCGTGAATTTATCGATAATTTGGAAATCACTCGTGGCATTACTTATGACTAATCTGACAACTGATCTATCTGACAGACTACAGCGTGCTCATAATGCGTGCATTCGATTTATATTCAATCTCCGTCGTTATGACCACGTGTCTCCTTCATTTCAGGCCTTATCATGGCTACGCCTAAATGACAGAAGAACTTTACATTCGCATACCTTACTATTCCAAATTCTGCACACATATTTACCAACTTATTTAACAACACGTTTTCAACATTTATCGGCTCATCACAATTTAGGAACAAGATCACAAGACTCTTCTTTACTTTTGATACCACAACACAGGACCTGTCTGTACTCTGAATCTTACACAATATCTATGGCTAGAACATGGAACTCACTTCCCAGTCATGTCAGGGACTGTCAATCGCTATCATTATTTAAATCCAAATTAACTGATATCTTAAGTTCGACACAATGAAAACATTAACTACATAACAACTATATAGAGCATTCTATTAATAATCATGTAGCAAGCTACTTACTTTATTTTATATCATTTTAATTTTATTATATTCTATGTTTTTGTTAGCATTAGCTAGTATTAGATCCATCATCATTGTATTTTGTTTAGTCTGTATTTTAATATCTTAAAATTGTAATATGTAGGCCTACGTAATTTTTGTATAATTTTACTATTCGCTGGTTGAGTGGAAGAGAAGGCCTTATGGCCTTAACTCTGCCAGCTAAAATAAATCATTATTATTATTATTATTATTATTATTATTATTATTATTATTATTATTATTATTATTATAACTTACTGCTTATTTTACATTTTTTGAAAAAAAATTATTACTCTCATTATTTTTTATCTCCATTTAAATGAACACATGTGTCTTAGACTAGTAACTACATAGCAAATTTCAATTACCTTATATTGGGGAGTCTAACCTCAAAATTTCACTTTGATAGCATAAAAATTGCATCGTAAGGAGCATTTTAAGTTTTGGAAAATGTCAAAAAATGGAAACGGAAAAAAAAAACGCATATTAAAATTTAAGGAGTAATGCTGACTATATGTGGAAGTGTATTTAAACTGTTACGTCATGGACTCAATTTTGCTCCTACAATAAACATTTTACATGAAAATGATCCTAAAGAATTAGAGCTATTAAAAGGCAAATAAACAAAAAAATACATTTTTTTGCAATTTTTTTAACGTTTTCACCAGTCGGTCCGCTTAATACGTCTTCCTAAGGAAGCGAATTAAAGCAGTAGGTCTCGTGTCGTATAGATTTAAAAGTAAAAGAACCTCAATTCTAAAATTAGAGATTTGTGAGCAAAATCAATCGGCTCCTTCAACCAATTTTGATTCGTGAGTTGTTAAATAATAATAATAATAATAATAATAATAATAATAATAATAATAATAATAATAATAATAGCTTTATTTTACCTGCAGAGTTAAGGCCTTAAGGCCTTGTCTACCACTCAACCAGGTTTAAAAAAATACAAACAAAAAAATAGTCTTAAATCTAAATTACGATATATATATATTGTAAAAAAAAAGCGTCACTGCTATAAGGTAAAAATATTCTCTTTAATTTGCTTACTTGTTATAGTCAGCTACTAGATGGCAGTGAAGACCGAGTTCTGACATCTAGTAATAATGGAGAATATAATACATATATAAGAAAAATAAGTGTTTGAATTGGATTCGCCTGGTAGTGTAATGGATATCACGCTGAGGTACAGACTCAGAGATCCGGGTTCGAATCCTGTCCAGGCATTTATTTTTCTTATCATACCATATATATATATAAACGATTACAAGTTATGAATACAATACAATTAATATTTATAATGTATTTTGATTTACTCTAAATTTAACGAATTAAATATATAATATGCACAAGATATATAAAAAACGAGGAAAAGATTAATGACATAGTATAAAATTAAATAAATAGAGAAAAATTAATTATTAGACAACAGGTAACTGTATAAGCGTGACTTAGTCGTTAAATAAAATACCTATCGATTAGCTTCCTGCTTCTAATACTCTAATGAAGAAGTCAAAATATGTTATGTGTCTGTGTATATGAAGTTACGTATGATGACATATTAGGGCAGTATTATGAGTAGTAACGTGTTAAGTCCATTTAAAACTTAGGCTTAAATAAGAGTAAAAGAAAATAAAGGAACGTAACGTTTTACAGTGACAAATTTTATAGTCTTTAGTATTATTCTCCATCAAAATATCTAGGACGTGAATACATAAATAAAATTGGGTTGGATGTCTGAGATCAGTATACCTTAATGCATAGGTCACCGTGTTACGTAAAACTTGGTTTTTATAACAGACTTAATGAATTACGTGGTCTGGAGTCATAAACCAACGCTTTGCTTTTTAAACCAATTTTCGTTGACCTTCTTTGTGTTCTAGAACTGTAGAAGAGGAGAGGAAGGGAGAAGAACAAAGGATAGAAATAGGGGAAGTGTATTATGTGAAATATAACATCTAATTACGCAGTTTAAAGAATATTTACGAGGGAAATTTTAGTGCGATTTTTATATTGGTTTTATAAAGTCTGGAGTTTTGAGGGGAAGCAATGAAATTAATTAAAGATTAATCACTTTTAATATGGTTCTTTTATGGGTGCATGTAATAAAAATTAGAATACAAAAATAATTTATCTTCTCTTTAAGTTTAAATTTATATTAAATAACCAATATCCATCGTATTATAAATTGTAGAAATTAAAATATATATTCCTAACTTATATAACTTAAGTTTTCTTTTCTAACCTGGTAGAATGATAGACAAGGCTTTAAAGGGACTAAAACAATTAAGACACATACTAAATCAATTATTTATTAGTTAGCAATCGCCAATCAATTGTTTCAAAATATCTCTCCAAATTTTGAACATACTAGTGTTCGCCGAGTGGTCGAAATTTCTTAAAAATCGCATATCAGCTGCTTCCAATCTTTGTTTTGTCTTTTAGTGATCGTCCAACATTCTTATCCATACATCAATACAGGAACAGCCATTACTTTATAAAATTTAATTTTTTTTCTTGTGTTTTTAAGGGTTCTTTTAATAGTGCCACACATTAGATTAAATTTATTTACTTTGCCATTAATATCTTCAATTTTAACATATGATAAATTGAAACCTAGATATTTAAAACTATTTTCATGAATCAATTTTGATTTGGAGAAACGAAAAAAAAATGTTAGAAACAAATAGATGAAGAAATGAAGAAAAGAAATTGGTAGATAAAGGGAGGAGGGGTTAAGGGGGAAGGATTTTGAGATGAAACTAGAATCACCTCCATGAATGAAGCAATTTTAACCCGTCATTAACTCTGTGAAGCATACACAAACAGTACTCTCATTTCATTGTTACTCTTGTTATTCTGCCTTCAGGTTGGTTAGTTTTAAATCCACCTCGTTTGTCATGACTGAATCTTTTTGTAACAACTGTTTTTTTATATTTGTAATTACTCTTCTCTTTGTGTTTTTAACATCCAGCTGGAAAATGCACTTCTGTTTACCTTTTAAAAGTAATTGCAATAGCGCTATTTGTTGAGATTGAATATTTTTGCCTCTTGTACTTGTTCAAAGCAGAACACATTTCTAGGTTGTTTATTTTCAAAAGTGCTGCATCTACATTCAAGTTTACATTATAAACTTCTTATTAAAACAGGTTTTTTTATGTTTTATCATGGATAAAACTTAAATTATGTTGGGTCACGGCGCTAAAATTGTTCTTGAGTTTGCTTATTTTTTTACTCTTTCCTTATTTTTACAGAATACGTAAATTTAAAACTTGAAAAAAACTAATGTAAGAGGATGTTTCATATCATGATACAAAAACTGATATCAGTAAAATATACTATCATCATGATGTATGGCGTAACAACCAGGGTCGGGTCACAGCCTCCCTAAGAACTCTCTTCCAAGTCTCTCTATTCCTGGCGACTACCTACTAATTCCGAATTTTAAGGGCGCCGAATGGTGAAAATTTGAAGAAAAAAAAAGGCAAAAAATGCATTTTTATTTTCTTTTTAATAACTATGATTTTTTGGGACCACTTTTATGTAAAACTTTTTATTGTAGGAGAAAACTTGAATCCGTCATGCAAGAGTTTTAATTCCCCTGCACGTGTGGTCAGCATTACTACTTAAACTTTATTATGTGTTTTTTTTTTCTTTTTGCATTTTTTGACATTTTCCAATACTTAAAATGCTCCTTGCGATGCAATTTTTATGCTATCAAAGTGAAATGATGTAGTTAAACGCCCCAATATACGCTAATTCAAATTTGCTATGCAATTACTAGAATAAGACGCATATGTTATTTTAAATTGAGATGGAATTACACGAGAGTGGATAAAAAAACATTTTAATGACTATTTAACTGATGCCCCAAATGGGAGTCAATGACCAATCACATTTCAATTATGTTTTATTTACAACCAATCACAGTCGTGTTTCGCCTAGAATTTACCAATTAAAGTTTATCATAATACAGAAAGCACCTCCTTTTTAACATTCTGAATAGGTCATAGCATTATTTTGCAGTGACCTACCCCTTAAGAAATACGGCTACCAGTTTGTATATATTGTGCATGAATGTCGACAGAAAGAGATAATATAAAAACATTTGTAACAATTGATTATACCACAAAAAAACACTGTTTGCACTTTCTTAAACGGATTATTTTCCAGGAAATGACGCAGAAAAATATAATTGACATATTTACATCATAGGACATCAGAAATTAATTAATACCTATTACGTTGGTTATAAATTTCTCCGCTTGGTTGCATTCTTACAACATTACGATCTTTTGGCAATAAATAATATGATCTGGTTGCAGTGACGAACAAAAGAAGCAAATGAAGCATACCAATCGTTTCTCATTTGTTTTCAAACATCGCCGTTTACATTAAATATATAAATATTTTAAAATAGCTATAGTTAAATAATGATTTGTGAGTAAACAGCTTAATATTATTCGTTAAATAGTCCTAACAAATGCCACTCTTGATTTCCAAATTCTCTAGATAAATTCACTTCTCACTTCGTAAGTCGTGGAGTGAATTTATCGATAATTTGGAAATCACTCGTGGCATTACTTATGAAAAATAAACAGTATTCTCCATTTATGTTTTTTTTTACATAGCAAATGTTTAGTGGAATCGTAAAGAGTCTGATTATGAAATTTCGTGAGATAATATTTTAAAATGCATCGTAAGGAGTATTTTTTAGAAAATATTTAAAAAAATAGATAAAAATCATAATTCTGTATATATTAAACTTATAAACACCAAACATCACACAAACACTTCTATAATCACATAATGTATGTGATAAAAAAATTCAAAACAATCAGATAAAAAATCACCAGTCTTCCAAAATTCCATCCATTAACTAGCTCTAGGTCTTTCAACATTTCTTCTTCCATCTGGTTGTTCCATCATTATTTTTTTAACTGTCTCAGTATTATCCATTTTCTGGGTATGTCCTGCCCATCTGCAACAATGTCTGGTGATTTATACAAGTGATATAATTCCTCATTATATCGTATTCGACGTTCTCATCTTGCCTGAATGGGTTCATATATTCTTCTCAGAATTTCCCTTACAAAAATTCCGAGCTGAGCAATGGTTTTTTCAGTCAATACCCAAGTCTCTCACTTCGATACGACAGTACAGGCTTTATTAATGTATTATATAATCAGATTTTTGTGTTCAAATGAGATATTTTGTTTTGAAATACTTTATCATTCCGTAATAACATTTATTGGCATTTTCAATTGTCTTACTTATTTTCTCTTTAGTCTCATTAGTGTTGCTAATTTGGGTCCCGAGATATACAAAACTTTAAACTTTTTCGAATTTAAAATTATTTATATGAATTTGTTGTTCCTTTATTTCATATTAAAACATAATATAGTCAACGTACTTTCAGATCAAAGTCACTGTTTAGCTGCCACATTGTACCCTGATAAGTTGCATGGTATGAAGAGTTGCGTGGTTTCAGATTGTTTCGCATTGTAAGATACTGCACTGATTTTTCAGACATGAGGGGAAATGGATTGGCACTCCAGTATATCCTTCATCTGACTGATATAAATATGTGAACTATAGGTAGAGTATGTGCCTAGTTAAATATCCGTAAACTTTTTTAAGGCTATTTACTATACATGGTGTATCATAAGTGATAGGGCAAACGGAAACAATAGACAGTAGGTTATCATAAAACCAAAATAGTCTCAGTACATATGGGTCCACAAAGGAACCGTTTATGATAATTAGCGAATTTATGGTTACGGTCCCTCACTGGCCACATTGTTTATAAACATCGTATGCTTTTCTCCTTGAGTGATAGACGCGGTCAGAGCCTTCCTCTGTTTACAAAACTGAATATTGCCGAGAGGTGAAGTTGTTATCATAAGTAATGCCACGAGTGATTTCCAAATTATCCATAAATTCACGACTCACGAAGTGAGGAGTGAATTTATCTAAAGAATTTGGAAATCAAGAGTGGCATTTGTTAGGACTATTTAACGAATAAAATTAAGCTGTTCACTCACAAACCATTATTTAAATACAGTTATTTTAAAATATGTGTATATTTAATGTAAACGGCATGTTTGAAAACAAATGAGAAACTATTGGTACGCTTCATCTGCTTCTTTTGTTCATCACTGCAACCAGATCATATTATTTATTGACAAAGGAACGCAATATTGTAAGAATGCACTCTAGTGGAGAAAAAATGAAACACATCAAACTGTATATTAATTCATTTCTGATGTCCTATGACAATAATATTTTTCTGAAATGTTATTAACTGGGAAAAAATACATTTAAGAAAGTGCAAACAGAGGTTTCTATTTGGTGGTATAATAAATTGCTACAAATGTTTTTATATTAACTCCCGCATGCGCTACGTGCTGACATTCATGCACTATAATATATATATATATATATATATACAATCTGGTAGCCGTATTTCTTAAAGAGTTGGTCACCTATTCAGAATGTTAAAAAGGTGTTTACTTTATTATGATAAACTTTAGTTGGTAAATTCTAGGCGAAACACGGCTGTGAATGGTTGTAAATAAAAAAAAATCAATGAAATGTGATTGGTCATTGACTCCCATTTGGGACATGAGTTGAATAGTCAAACCAACAGAATTATTCAACACATTGTCTAAAAAATATAATCAGGAATGTCAGTTGCGTTGCTAGTAAACACGAAACAACCTTACAACAATGAATAGGATGTGGATATGTATTTTATTTATGTTAGAACTGATGACAATACACGGAGCTACACGCTTGTACCAAGAAGCGTACCCTGATCGAAGACACTCCGAAAGTCGCACATTCACAAGGGTATATCAGAGCCTGAGAGAAAATGGTAGTTTCGCATATGGTAGGAGAGCAGGTAGGCCTGAAAATATTACTAGTAAGTTGAGGATATGGTGTTGGAAGCAGTAGAACAGTCGTATGCCAAAAAAGTATCAATATAAAAATTATAAAATAAATACATTAAAAAAATCATGTACCTTGCAGGTTTGTCTCCACAACTGGTAAAACTATTAATTAACTGTATACCTTTCGGGACTAGTCCCAATAGCAGCAGAAGGCAGGTTTGATGCTACTGACCATGGATAAAATATTGACGTGTTTCTGATTACTGTTTAGGGAGGATTATACTGCACTGAGCAGGTTCTCATTTAATATCAGGTTGTTGTTGAATTTCTTTAGAACCTCTCTTTCTTATGGTAGGCCTATGTTTATCAGATATTCTAAAGGAAATAATCAACAACTCTGATATTAAATGAGAACAAGCCAAGTATATATAATCCTCTCTACAAAACTATTCACAAATATTCTCGTCCTTCAACCATGGTCAGTTACAACAATCTTACCTTCTGCTGATGATGGGACTACTCCCGAAATACCTTCAGTATACTAATATTTTTACTAGTTAAGGATACAAACCCACAAGATAATAGTTTTATGTTATAATTTTTGTATTGTGACCAACTTCTTAAAGGGATTTTATTATGAATTTTATTATTTAAAAAGAAAGATGGGCTGAACTGCACTACTTACTCTTGATTTTTCAGTTTATTGTTGTAAACTGTAGCTCTTCTTCTGTATTTACTAACATTTTTTAATATTGTAATTTTTTTCAAACAATTTTTATAACATTATTAGACATTTTTCAAGTACTTATTTAAATACGTAAATCACAATATTAGAAACTGTTAGACAATATTGTGATTCCTAACTGCTATTTTCTCCACAGAGTATATTACTCAGTCTATGATTTTTCTAACGCTGTTTTGGGTTATCGCTGGTTGGATCGGCGTTAGGGAGTGATAAGTAAGTGTACACGCATTTTTAATAAACGTTTGATAATTTTAATATTATTAATATTTTTAAACATAGATTTGGGGATTTATTGCAAAGATTAGTAATTTAAATTTCATAGAGACATGCTGCCATCTAGCATAAGATATTTGAACTTTAGTACGTTATCAATACGTGTTCGAGGATGGGTTATCGCTGGCTCTAATGAACTCTGGCGCATGCGCACTGTTGTTCTATAGGAATTTGAAAATATTTCACGTAAGTTTAAGTGAAGTTCTTCCAAAAGGTGTTTTATGAGTTGAAATTTCTCTCCCGACAGGTCATAAGGATCAGGAGCCGTGCAACACGTAAAAAAAGTAATGTATGAGATAAATCTAAGAGAGAGAGAGAGAGAGAGAGAAAGAGAAAGAGAGAAATTATAGTAAACATGTAATTGAAATAGGGGAATTTTTACAAAAGTTGTCGTTTATATAGACATACGCATTCCCCTAAAGGAACTTGGGAACTAGTTCCTGTGTTATTATATTATTTAATTTGATTATATTATTTGATTATAAGGTTAGCATCTTCATTCGAATATGGGCGTCAAAGGACCAACAAATGTTTCTCTAATACCTCTTTTTTTCAGGCTTGAGATTCTTTTATGTGTCGTAAATGTACGAAAGATGACCAACGGTTGCAGTTTCCTTTCGAAGAAAGTAATTATGAGGATTCTTATGCCCTAAAAATCCATTGACCAGGCCTGGTTTGAACATGGGAACCTTGGAACCAGAGACGATCCACTAGGATCGATTTAGGTGTTAGTGTGTTAAACATTAGAAGAGGTCACTACGTTCGCGTAAATAAAGGTCTATACTTGATAAACATTCTCATGTTAATTAAGTCTTGCATGACTTGATGGAGTACATATCGTCTAGGACATTGGATAAATTTCTAGGAACTGATACAACCGCTTCAAGGCGTTAACCAAAGTTTATCGAAGCAATTAGTATTAGTGGTCTACCAAGTTCCTTGTACTGGGCTATGGATTTTCTAGTTCAAAATAGACAACTATTTGCTTCGACAAGGAGTTGAACCACATATAAAAAATCTCTTTGTTCCCTTCCACATTCTGTTCTCATTTGTGGGAAATGCATTATATGGACAACCTATCTTCCTATCTCACTCACTCTCTATTCTTGGTTCAAGTACAGAAATTCCTTAAGCATCTGTCAGTTCCAAGGCTCTGGAATCTGGAGAATGTCTGATATTTCAGCTTTGGCATCTTATCAATAGTAGGATATCAATTAGAATCTTGCCTTCCTTGAATCCCACTCACGTCATTGAAGGAAGGTAGTTGGAAGTTTGAAGTGAAGTACGGTATGAGAAGGAAATTTCAAGAAGAAGATAGATATAGATTTGTGGCAGACAGAATAAAACGTCTATAGAAAAAAAAAGAGGACCAAATTGGGCCCCTTGGGGCATTTCGGTTAGTATGGAAAATCAATGTAAAATACCTCATCCCAATTTCTTCTCTTCTTCCTTATTCACTGCCTCCTAGATCCCCCCTTCCTGTCAGTATACTTTGGAGAAAGCTTACTCTTCATCAACAACTCAAATTATTTCTTCGAACCCTCTTCTACCCACCAGACTCCTTCGTCATTACAGTGTAGCAAAGAGCGTGGATCGTTGCTTTCAGAAAATATTTGCATTCACCCTTAAGGCCTTTAAAACAGTAGACTCTTCTGTTTTTATACACGAAACTCTCGTTCTATAACTACTCTGTTTTACATTTTATGATATTGAAATATTGGATGGTTCGAATTTGATTTTGGAGTCTTAATAAGATTTAGCCAGTTTCCTTATGAATTAATATTCCTTCATATATTAAATTTCAGCAATTCGTAAAGGAACACTGTTTTTACAGTAGCTACTACAAGAAAATATACTTGAAGTCACTTATCTGAAAAATTACTTCTACACAATTTCCAATGTTGAAGAACATTTAAAGTTAGTTCTAAGCTAGTTATTAAAATTCTTTAAGAAATTAAATTATTTTTTTAATATATTGATCTCGAATAAAATCAAGTATAACTTTCTAAGAACTAGTAAGTTTATAGGACGAGTTAATAGATGGAAAAGTTACAGGTATAATTAATAGATCAATAATTAATTAGAGTATTTAACTCATTCCCCAAATGGGATTCAATGACCAATCACATTTCAATTATTTTTTAATTACAACCAATCACAGTCGTGTTTCACCTCGAATTTATCAAAGAAGTTTATCATATTGAAAAAAGCTGCTCCCCACAAAGAACGATAATAGGCTACCAGATTGTATATATAGTGCACGAATGTCCGCTAATAGTGCTTGCGGGAGATAATACAAAAATATTTGTAGCAATTGATTATGCCATAAAAAACAGAAACCACTGTTTACACTTTCTTAAACGAATTATTTCCCAGGAAATAACGTTGCAGAAAAATATAATTGACATATTTACATCATAGAACATCAGAAATTAATTAATACCTATAATGTTGGTCATACATTTCACCACTAGGGTGCATTCTTGCAATATTGCGATCCTTTGGCAATAAATAACATGATCTGGTTGCAGTGATGAAGAAGTGAAGCAACAAACGTTTCTCATTTGTTTTCAAACATTGCCGTTTACATTAAATATATAAATATTTTAAAATAACTATATTTAAATAATGATTTGTGAGCTTAATTTTATTCGTTAAATAGTCCTAACAAATGCCACTCTTGATATCCAAATTCTCTAGCTAAATTCATTCCTTACTTTGTGAGTCGTGGATTTATCGATAATTTGGAAATCACTTGTGGCATTACGTATGATGAATTCAGGGCGGATTGTAAATAATCTCATATATTATGAACTCTAAAGTAATTAAAGAGCATCGGCCGCGAAGATCTAGTGCAGAAAATTTAATTCCAAGCAAAAGGTTTAATTAACCATTTGATATGGTATTTACTTGAGGAATATCCATTTGGATGTTATTAAATAAAAATAAAAGTGCAAAAGATTTATTTTTATTTAATTAACGCGCCGTAGCCGAGTGGTTAAGCCAAGAAGCCTTGGCACAGGGCTACGGGACTTGCGCTGGTTCGAGTCTCCGTGGGGGAATAATTTTTCTCCTGGAATTTCGGCCAATATGGGACCGGTTCCCACCCAGCATCGTGAGGCATTTGGGTAGCGACTCCAGGTTGAGAATACCAGCTGTAACGGCTGGGTGATCCGAAATGCTGACAACATGTCACCCCTACACTGGCTAGATGATCGTCTATCTCTGTGATTAACAGATGTGGATGTGAGGCCAGCAGCCGGATGGACAGTCAAGAGCCTTCTAGGCCTGTCGCGCTTGGAGTTTTTATTTGGAGAGTAACATAAAAAGTTCAATAGCCTTAAATTAACTTAACCCTTAACAATTAAAACTAAAAGTTACTCTAATTACGCCTTTAAAGTTACACAACGTGTAGGCCTAGTTGTAGCAAAATCAAATGCATTCCTAATATTGTTACATAACTATAAAGCAGGCATTCGCGGTAAACGTTAATTAATTGTGGATATAATGTGATAAATTCCCGATGTTACACATATGCAACAAGGGGCATTAGGCCTGTAGGGTTAATTTTATTTAAAATTATTATTATTATTATTATTATTATTATTATTATTATTATTATTATTATTATTATTATTATTATTATTATGCTGAATACCTAACCTTGAAACCCGCCATTACGGAAAAGTTTTGGCGAACCCCTTGAAATATTTTGCGAACCCCTTGGGGGTTCGCGAACCACAGATTGGGAAACGATGATCAAGTGGTTATGTTCCTTACCGCTAATTCTGAGTGTCACGGGTTAAATCCGGCCGGGATCGATAGATTTTTAGGATGGAAATATCCAAGGGACAAGTTTTCAGGGGGGGGGGACTTTAAGCCGTGGGCTTCGAATCTGAAGACTTTTCTGCTCAAGTCTGAATAAAAAGCCTCTGAACAAAATTTAACCCACCTTGATCCATCCGAGTAGTACCTTAGTTTCCTACTACATGTTTCCTCGAGGCGATGTACGACTAACCACTTGTCCCTCGCTGACATATGTAGGGAAATAATCATAAGGAAATTAGTCTGGTAAGAAATTTCCCACTAGGGAAACACCTGTGTTTCGCAGGGGACACATTAACCATTTGTAGAAATTTGAGCTCATCCCTCTTGTAGGAGGCCCTAGCCCTAGCCCTTCATGGGACAGATTCATTCATTCATTCATTCATATTTTTTAATGCGGCACGAATCTGTCGGGCGACAATTGAGACATGGTTCTATCCAAATTAATAGAAACCATAAAATAGATTCTTTGCTTTTTGCAGATGATAGGTATTAATAGCTTCAACAGAAACAGATTTACAGTATTCTATACACAATTTTAATATAATTGCAAAAAGGTACAGTATGGAAATCAATACAAAGAAAACTAAAGTGATAGCTTTTTGTGGGAAATACCCTATACGTAGCAAAATTGTTTTGGATGATGAAATTTTAGAACGAGTAAACAAATTTAATTATTTGGGTTATAATTTAACATTTCAAGATGAAGCTGATATATCAAAGAAAATCACAAATTTTACAAAAACAACGGGGATAATTAACAGTATTATGAAACCATCTTTAGTACAGAAGAACACAAGATTACGGCTTTATAAGGTTCTCGCAAGACCAGTATTAAGATATGGTAGTGAAGCATGGACAATACGAAGAAGAGATAAAAGCCGAATAACAGCAAGTGAGATGCGATTTATGTGCCGTACAGCAGGCTACACAAAGTGGAACCATAAAAGAAATGAAATTATGGAAGAGTTGTATGTAGAACCCATTCTTCACCATATACAAAACTACCAGAACAACTGGAAAGCCCATCTTCAACGAATGCCGTCTCATAGAATTCCAAAAGCCATACTTCGCTACTGCCCCCAAGGCAGAAGATCGCTGGGACGTCCAAAAAATTGCTGGATGGAAAATTCCTCTTTGAGACCGTAACATGCCACACGGCCTAATAGTTGCATTGATGAAGATGATGATGATGACGAATCTGTCGGTTGGGAGCGATGACGTTTCCTGTCTAGAAAGTAGAAGCCGTACCCTCGAATTTTGCTATCAAGAAATTTTCCACCAGACTTGCTAGGGATCATACAAGCGAATGTAGATTCTGGAGCTACCATTCTGACCATTAACTCCGATTTCAGTTCATTGCCTATAGTGCTGCAATTTCTGTATGTGGTATATAATTATTCGGCACCGGTATGTCTGTTATCCGTAAAGCACATTTACACGTCTCCCAGGGGGAGAACATCCCCTTCTTTCCTCTCTGGACCAAGCTCGGCTTTGTTTGGGAGAACACAAGCCTGTTTAAATCCTACAGCATAATTTAGAGGATTTCTTACAAATAAATTTTATAATACCAATTCCATTTCCATTCTGTCGACTCTACTGGGGAATTCCGGGCGCACGAACCCCTAAGGAATTTTACTGTTGTACACGTTGTTACATAAACTGCGGCATTTAATTCCAATCCAAATATACTGGACTGTGTAGGATAGGTTTACATGTTTGCTTTTTAATCTAACGTTTTATTTGTAATAATAATAATAATAATAATAATAATAATAATAATAATAATAATAATAATAATAATATTTTTTTATTATTCCGGCTTTTACAATGAATATACATTTTTCCGGTACCCATGTTCACAGTTAACTACACATTTGTTTCAACACCCATGTTCACAGTTAACTACACATTTGTTTCAACACATTTTTCCATTCTTGTCTGTTCATCCATATATCTTCTTCTATTTCCCATTCCCTCTTAGTTTGATTGATTCGCTGAATCCACGTAATATTTGGATACCCTTCTTTTTCCTTCCCTGTGGTTCCCAATCCATGATTATCTTAGATAGTCTTCCTTCTTCCATCCTTCTAATGTGTCCGTACCAATTTAATTGTTTCTTCTTTATAAAATCTAATATTGAATATTGTACCTGCATTTTTTCTTTTATATATGAATTTCTGATTTTATCCTTCCTGGATATTCTTGCAGCACGTCTGCAGTAGTCCATTTCAGTGGCGAGTATTTTTTTTTTCATTTGTGCATTTAAAGCCCACACATCAGCTCCATGGGTAATGATGCTTCTGATTATTGTATTAAAAATTTTAAATATAACAATAATAATAATAATAATAATAATAATAATAATAATAATAATAATAAACAATAATAGTAACATCCTAAACTAGTGCCCAACTCAGGGTCGGGTCGAGGGATGAGATGAGAAGAAACCCCCTATATAGAGGTCTGTCAATGACAAAGATGCCTGCCGACTACGCCTGACGCAACATCACGGGGGCATATTATCGAAATGGTTGATATGAGTATAGAGAAATGGTGGAATGAAATTGTGGCAGGGGTAAAACGGGAGAAAACCCCGAGAAAAACTACATTATAATGGAAATGGACAGGTAATGACAAATGAGGGATATTTGAGGAAGTGGCTGAATTCAAATATCTAGGAACAATAATGACAAATAGGAATGAGATGCACAAAGAACTTAAACATAGGCTTAATTCTGGAAATGCGCGCTATTATGCATTACAGAGACTCTTGATGTCCCAACTCCTTTCAAAAAACGTTAAACTGAAAATATATAAAACTATTATTCAATATATTATTAAACACTGGCTCTTCCAACTCTTTTGTATGATAGTGAAGTATGGACGTTGAAACAGAAGGATATACAGAGACTTAGATCTGCTGAAATGAGATATCTTCGGAGGACTGCAGGATACACACTACTAGATCACAAAAAAATGAAGACATCTTAGAAGAATTACACATGGAATCTTTAGAAAACAAAATTTCTGATTATAAGTCAAGATGGATGCAACATGTTCATCGAATGGAAGATCACAGAATACCCAAACAAATGTTAAGATATCAACCTGCAGGAAGAAGAAGACCAGGACGTCCACTCAAAAGACTTCTGGATGGTGTTTCTCTTGAGACCGAAACAGGTCAACAAATGGCCTAAATTCGTGAATGTACTATGATGATGATTATTCAATTAGTCATTCAAAATATCTCTGCAGGCGGAAGAATCACGAAGCTCTGTTTGTAACTACACGTGACGTCATATAAGGCAGTGTATACTGTCAGCGTCCCACGTCCCATTCCCCTCTGCACTCAGATAGCAGTGTCACATGTTCTATTCCTGCATAAACACGACTGCAGCACCCTCCGTCAACAACTGCACTTACTCCTTAAACGGGCAATACCAGTTATATTGTATGGATGCAAAACATGGACTCTTACTTCAAGAGAAAAAAGGAGATTACAAGTATTTGAGAAAAAATTCTTAGGAACATTTTGGGACCAAAGAAAGATGAGCAGACAGGTGAATGGAGAAGACGACCAAACAGTGAAAACTAGGCTACATGGTCTTTAAAGGAAGTCTGGTATAATAAGAACAGTTAAGTCTTGTAGAGTGCGATGGGCAGGACATGTGACACAAATTTAGAATGAAAGACGTGCTTGGAAGCTTATTGTAGGAAAACCGCAAGGAAAACGCCTAGTTGGTAGATGAAGAATTAGGTGGGAGAAGAACATTAACTATGATTTGAGGGAAGTAGATTATACAGGGAATGATTTTAAAACAGTAGCTCAGGATAGGGATATATGGAGAGCTTATGTCCGCTCGGCCATGAACCTATGGGTTCGATAGTGCCAGTGAGTGTGATTATATCACTAACAATGAGTTGCTTATTGTGAAGTTTCATTATGGAACCAAGTTTTCGTCTTATTATCCTATATAAAAAAATATACGAGTTAGTAAATAACCGTGTATTCATTATAGAATTAATAAATAAAATCCTTTCCCTCACTTGAGTTATGATTAATTTATAATGTCTGCTTAAAAGAGAAGTGGAAATGTCTGATATCTTGAAAACGTTTAGAGGACAAGGTTACAAAGTCTTACATATTGCTTCACTGTTAGAAAACTGCATGTTCCTGGCATGGAGAACCTTGGCAAAAGATCACCTTACTTACTTAATAAGTAAAAAAAAAGAAAAAGAAAAAAGCTAGAATATATATATTCCCTGGTAAATTGGGACACGAGGGAGGAGGGACTGCCGGGGAAATGTTGCTGACTGGGAGACTTCTCTATAAGCTTCTCCTACACCCACGATAAAAATGCAAATTTAACTGCTTCCCATGCCTTACAACTTGACTTCAACAGATTTGGTAATTGGAATTGCTTAAAGAATGCAAATATAAAGAAGCAGCGAAAACTAAATACACACAGAATCCCTTAAAGAGTCTTACTTCTTTGGACTTAGAGAAATGCCAATGAGCTAAGCGAACTCTTGTTTTAATTTATGTTCAGATGAAGGTGCTCACAAGGAGCAAAGGGGAAGAGCCTGAGTGCCGATAATAGGGTTGGAATTTATTGGCTTCTTGTTTTGAATTATAAATATATACATTTGCAGTAATAGTGCATGTAGGCCTGTTTCTCTTCCATGATTAAAAAAAATATATATAAATGTCTATATATAATTTTGATCTTAAATAATGTGTGCATGTATATACATATATAACACACTGACTCTAACGAAACCATAGATTCATGTCCACGCATATATAAGTTCTCCATACATCCCTATCCCGAGCTAATGTTTTCCAATCATCCCTGTATCATCTACTTCCCTCAAACCATGGATAATGTTATTCTCCCACCTCATTCTTGGTCTATCAACTGGGCGTTTTCCCTCTGGTTTTCCTACAAGAAGCTTCCATGCAACTCTTTCATCCCCCATTCGTGACACATGTTCTGGCAATCGCAGTCTATGAGACTAATCTGTTCTTATTATATCTGGCTTCCTTTACATATAATGTAGCTCACTATTAAGTAGATTCTCCATTCACCCGTCTGTTCATGTCTTTTGGACCCAACATTTTTTCTAAGAACTTTATTCTCAAATATCGTAATATTCTTTCCTCCCTCAAAGGAAGAGTCCGTGTTTCACATCCATATAATATAACTGAGAGAATAACTGTCTTATATATTTTCAGTTTAACATTTTTCGAAAGGAGTTGGGGCGACAAGAGTCCCTGTAATGCATAAGAGCACGCATTTCCAGAATTGAGCCAATGTTTAATTTCTTTTTGTATCTCATTCCTATTTCTAATTATTGTTTCTAGATATTTGAAATCAGCCACTTCTTCGAAATTTCTCTCATATAATTATACACTAGCTAATGCTCGGCGTGCGCTGCTAACATTTATATTTGTTTTTTATTTTTAGTTGAATAAGTAAAAAGAAAAATTGGAGATTGTACATTATGACGAATCAAATATGACGGTTCTAGAGTCAATTTTAAATTTCGGATTTCTGGTAAACTCCCGCTTCTAATGGTTGAATGTCGTTGCCGTTTGGACAATACCTACCTTGGTATATTTTTAATAGGATATACTGAGTTTCGTTGTGAATTATCGAAAATTACGAAAGCTAGTGCGATTTTTAAATTTTCGTTCCAGGTGAAATCCTACGCCTTGTAGTTTTAGAGTATAACAGATAATACTCGCTGTAACTGCCGAAACGTAATGTAACCGATCGCAGTCTCTGCCGAAACGTCGGGGAACTATACTTGGACCAACGGATCTGTGCCCCTACAGAGCTGACATGGTTTATAGAAAAGTACACATCTATACTCACACCCTTTCATCGCACTCCCCTTTCACCACGTCAAACGGCAGACAACGGTAACTTATCGAGTAGGGATGTTGCCAAACTTCCCGCAGTGTCATGGCTCTTGAATATTGAATAATGCAAGGTTGGAGTTCGGTTGGCAACGCTGGAGAGCAAGAGAGATATATAAATAAGAGAGGGAGATAGGAGTGCAGGAACGGAAATGATCTGCCGAGGCAGAAGAGAAAGTAGATTTAATTCGCATATCATACGTGCGCACAGATCCGATGGACAGACAATACAAGCCTCAAGACCACGGCCAACAGCCCGGAAATCTTATATTAGATCAAAATTACAAGTTATTGCGTACTGACCAATTATTGTCTGATATTTGTATTCAGGTAGACTTTCACGGCCGGAGATGCTATGATGATCTTGAAGAGGATTTTCGGGCTGTAGGCGTGGTCGTGAGGCTTGTAGTTCCCCGACGTTTCGCCAGAGACTGCGTCTGGCATCCTCAAGGGTTGTCTTGAGACTCAAGGCTTGTAGTTCCCCGACGTTTCGCCAGAGACTGCGTCTGGCATCCTCAAGGGTTGTGTTGAGACTCAAGACAACCCTTGAGGATGCCAGACGCAGTCTCTGGCGAAACGTCTGGGAACTACAAGCCTCATGACCACGGCCTACAGCCCGAAAATCCTCTACAAAAGCATCATATTGTCTGATATTTTTATTTATTGATAGATGAAGGGAAACCTCATATTTAATAATTTTCTTAACATTTTCGCATGGAAATAAATTGATGTAAACTCTAAGCACAAGTTTAGTTCTGTGGGAGTACATTTTATTTACAGTATTAAGTACGTATTTAATTAATTTTTTCATATGTAATATATAAGCTTATAAATAAAGCGTAAGGCCTGCAGAATATAGGTTCCATAAGGCAATTTATTTAGTACATTCTCTTTAAGCTTTCGCAGTCATTGTATACATTATTTTGCTTATGAAGACTTCACTACTCACGGGAAATCTAATCCAACGGAACTCCCTGGTCGCTCCCGCTTGCATTCTACTCTCGTGCATGCGTTTGGCATCCCCTCACTAATCCTGAATTCGCCAAGTGGCTACGTAGAAGCAATGATACTGGAAATATCTGTGTGCGAGAATCCAGCTTTAGTTAATGAGTATTTGACCGGCTCTTGTGGTAATGAAATTCCAACCACCACTTGCCTGAAAACTGAACAAAATCACGGGAGAAATCAGATTTATCAGCCCCAAGATTTTAACTTGAGTCTCAAAGGATATCGTCTTACCGAACTCAATCGGTTTCAATATTATACTTTAAAATTAACGGATAAAGAATGAAGATATAAGAACGAGTTAAATATATAGGCCTATCCACTCAATGGCAAAATCAAATAATATAGAGGTAAATGGTTTAGATATGCGGAAAGAATGAATGTAACAAGTTTTCTGGGTGGGGTTTTTATCGGGGTTTTTCCTCACCTGTAAGACAAATGTCAGGAAAACTTTAAGGCCCAAACGATCCCCGAAATCATATGGCCATCGCAATCATCATTCATATTCATCTTAGGTTAAACTTAGGATTAGGGACTCTCCTGACGCACCATTATCATCATCACCCATCATATCATTGGGGCAACGTAACCCCGCCTTCCAGGCGCCCCAACCTCAGAAGTGGGTTACAGTACGCCACGCCAGGAGAGAAACCAGGAATGTCGAAAGACAAACCTGGGGCATTTGAAAAAAATATATATATATATATTACCAAAAGCACATTTAACTACAAGCCAAGAGATTCAAGGAATGTAGAAAGACCAGTGAAAAGATGGACAGAACAACTGTGAGGCGGAACAGGCAATTTGTCTAGCTCGTGAAGTGAAGAAGAAGAAGAAGAAAATGAACGATAATCTTAAAATCCAGTGAGTTGAGCCAAGCTATTGTTTACGTAGGCAGTTGTCAAGCGTAGCGTTCCGGGGGTAAAGTAAAGAGATTCCACGACAGGCCTCAAGAGGCCCTTGGGGTAGTAGGAGGTTAAAGCTCCCACTTTTTCTAGACAATCGGCACTTGATGTCAGCCGGGTTGTCAGCCCTGCGTGACGGGCCGCCTTTACCCCCAGAACAAGAATATGGTACTCATTTCTGTTAGAGGCTGAGTCGACCCCAGGACCATAGTGCCGCCAGAGAGTTTGGGCCAGTTTAAAAATCCTGACCCCCACCGGGCTAGAACCCTCGACCTTCCGGCTTATAGTGCTACGGCGCGTCCCCCGGTTTCAAATCACTATTCCGACAAACATGAGTGAGGTCTATTCCTGGGTTTTTCAGTTATCAAGCAAATGCTGGGTTGGATTTTCATAAGAACCTATTTCGTCATATTTACCATTCAATGGTATCAACAAAACAATAAATATGCATGATATGACATCATCATCATCGTCCTTTCAAGTATTAGGCCCAGTGGCCCGTTACGGTCTCCCGCCATCTCCGAAAAGGTCGACCCACATATCTTCTGCCTCGAGGAATGTAGTGAAGAATTTGTTTTGGTATTCTGTGACGATCCATGCGCTGAATATGGGCTAGCCAATTGTTTCTATATTCTTGGAGGTATTCAGATATAGGTACGATGTTTAACTCTCTGGCTATTGTTGAATTTCTTTGGTGGTCTAGAAGGCTATAACCTGCAGTTCGTCGCAGAAATTTCATCTCCGTGGCTGTAATATGACGATCATCCTGAGTTCTGATAGTCCAAGCTTCACTGCCATAACAGATAATGGGTCTAGCGAGAATTTTATAGATTTTCATTCTTGTATGTCTCTGCACTTTTGATGGTTTAAAATCTTGGTTGATAATTCTTAAAGCTTTATTATAGTTTTGTATTTTAAAGGATATATCACATTCCTCATTATAAGTTAGATTATATCCTAAGTATTTAAATTATTAACTTGCTCTAATATTGAATTCTGAATACAAATTTTACTTCTTACTGGGAATAACTTTAGATTTTGTTGTTGATATTTCCATGTTAAATCGTTGGGCTATTATATTAAGATGATGAGTGGAATATTGTAATTCATCTTCATTATTGCCGAAAAGAGCCTGATCATCTGCATATAAGAGTGTGTCTAAAATTATGTCTTGAGAGAGGAATATTACCATGAACTGTCAATCTCCAGTGTCTGATGATAGCATCAATGTATACATTAAATAGAAGTGGTGATAGAGGGCATCCTTGTCTGACTCCGCAATTTATATGTGATATGGCATTAGATGTTAAACCATCTATAAATAAATGATATAAATAATCTTAAATGGGGAAAACGAGAGAACGATAGAATTGCTGGGCGGTATTTTACACATTATCTTGACACATATAAAACAAACTACACCTTACATTAACATTGCTTTGAGGATGGTCCTTTATATTTGATATTCATTTCTTTTTGCCTACGTAATCACCATGCTGAACATTATTACGTATTTCAGTACATTATTGTTAGTTATTGTGACACGTTTTATGGTTATGTTCTATTTTATATGAGAATATTATGACATTCTGTAATGTCTTTGCACGTACCAGACCTCTATATAAAGCTTATTTCTCCTTGGATGTCTAGAGCGTTCCATAAAGCACATCTGCTCAAGATATTTCAACCTCTCAGAAAATGTCTGGTTTTAAAAAATAAAAATATGCAAATGCTTCTCGTCCATTATTTTTATTATGGTGTTTAGAAATAAAATGAACGATAGTTCGCATTATTATTCATATGTAAAGATTTTTATTATTATTTTTTATCGAAACTTACTACTTCGTAAGTAGAATGTAGGCCTATGTTATTAACTGTATTTGTAAATTACATTTCGTTACTAGAGGGCCTATCTTCACGTAAACCTAAAGATAATTATTACAAAAATCATAATTATAATATGAAATAAATATTTTTAAAATAGTAAGTTGCCTAAATAATAATATAAAATAATAATAATAATAATAATAATAATAATAATAATAATAATAATAATAATAATAATAATAATCATCATCATCATCTTCATTCATGGATTAGGTCTGTTGACCCGTTCCGACTTCAGCCCATCTCTTTCTAGGTCTGCCCACATCTCGGGTGCCTTTAGGTTTGTATTTTGTTATTTGTTTTGGATATCTATCTTCATTCATTCTGTCTATGTGTTGCTTCCATTTTTGTCTATATGTATCCATTTTATCAGTTATTGCTAATATTTCAAGTTCCTGTCTTATTTCTGTGTTCTTGATTCTGTCTTCCTTAGTGCACACCCTTTAACAGATCTCAAAAATTTCATTTCTGCTCGCCGGTATCCTACTTAGGTCTTGTTTTTTATGTATCCAGGCTTCTGAACCATAGAGCAGTACCGGTACTGCCAACATTTTATAAAATTTCAGTTGGATTAATAATAATAATAATAATAATAATAATAATAATAATAATTGTTTCAGTTGGATTAATAATAATAATAATAATAATTGTTATTATTGTTATTATTATTATTATTATTATTATTATTATTATTATTATTATTATTATTGATCGTCCGCGGTGGACTAGTGGTTATGCTCCTTGCCTCTCGTCCCGAGGATCGCGGGTTCAAACCCGGCTGAGGTTGATGGATTTTTTAGGACGAAAAAATGCAAGGAACAAGTCCTCCGGGAGGGACTTTTGTTTTCTAGATGTCGGTATGAGACGGAACGCTGACCACGGACCGCTCAAATGGCATCTATACGAAAAAAAAAGAAATTAAATTAGTACGGTTATAATTCTTCCCTGTCCTTTCAAAAAACGTTAAACTGAAAATATATAAAACTATTTTCTACTAGTTATATTATATAGGTGCAAAACATGGACTCTTACTTTAAGGGAGGAAAGAAGATTACAAGTATTTGAGAATAAAGTACTTAGGAAAATTTTTGGACCAAAGAGAGATGAACAGACAGGTGAATGGAGAAGACTACATAACAATGAACTACATGGTCTTTATAGGAAGCCAGATATAATAAGAACAGTTAAGTCTCGTAGACTGCGATGGGCAGGACATGTTGCACGCATGGGAAATGAAAGTCTTGCATGGAAGCTTCTTGTAGGAAAGCCAGAGGGAAAACCCCTAGTTGGTAGACCAAGAATGAGGTGGGATAATAACATTAACTATGATTTGAGGGAAGTAGATTATACAGGAAATGATTGGAAAGCATTAGCTCAGTATAGGGACGTATGGAGAACTTATGTCCGCGCGGCCATGAACCTACGGGTTCGATTGTGCCAGTGAGTAAGTAAAAAAAAAAAAGTAAAGTGATCCCACAACAGACCCGGAGGGCCTTGGGGCAGTAGGATGTTAAGGCTCCCACTTTTTCTAGACAATCGGCACTTTATGTCAGCCGGGTTGTCAACCCTGCGTGACGGCCGCCTTTACCCCCAGAACAAGCGTCTGGTACTCATTTCAGTTAGAGGCTGAGTCGACCCCAGGGCCATAGTGCCACCAGTGGGTTTGGGTCAGTTTAAAAATCCTGCCCCCAACGGGACTTGAACCCTCGACCCTCCGGCTTGTAGCTCAGTGCCCTAACCACTACGCTACGGCGTGCCCCAGTGAGTAAGTAAGTAAGTAAGTAAGTATAATTCTTCCCTGTAAGGGGATTGCGCCTAAATCTCTGTTAAGGGACACATGGGCTTACAAAAATACGAGAATAATAATAATAATAATAATAATAATAATAATTATTATTATTATTTTTATGTCTTATGGATCCCGCACAAGATAAATTTCGCTTTCACTAAGGTGCTCTATTGTTTCTACAAAATGTTACCGAAATTAGTGCAGATTTTCCGTGTGGTGGTAGGGAACATCCATATAAGTATTTTAATACAATGAACCTTGGGTCGGAAATGCATTGTTGTGGGTCTACAGAATAAAACAGCATTTAAAATTGTTGTACACATTGTTGTATATTTATAAATTCTAAGAAAAATGGAAGGTATTACAGTAATTGTTGGAAATGGCCACCATTAATCTGGATAAACAGCTTCGCGCGTCTCATCTCGGACTGATGAACTCTAAGAAGCATATCTGGATGTTCCCTTATTTCCGCAGCCGCTGCCACGATCCTTGCTTCAAGCTCTGGAACTGTGCATCCAGGTCAATGGACGCCATTTCCAACAATTACTGTAAAATAACATGTAATATCTTCCATTTTTATTAGAATTAATAAATAAACAACAATGTGTTCAACAATTTTAAATGCTGTTTTATTCTGTAGACCCACAACAATGCATTTCCGACCCAATGTTCATTGTGTTAAAATAGTTGTACGGATGTTCCCTACCACCACACGAAAAATCTGCACTAATTTTGGTAACGCTCTATATATTCAGAAGATAGCTAGCTTCTTTAAGATCCACCCGAATTTTATGTTCCCACCTACGCAGTGATCTTCTTATGAGTCTTTTTTCCAATAGTTTCGGAATAAATAGTTTGAAAGTACGTATTTATATGTACTATCACTCATTCGAACTATATGTCTTCCATATTTCCATCTCATAGTCTTAGTAACTCTGACAATAATAGGACAGCAATACAAAATTTTGTAGATAGCCATTTTCCATTCGCAACTCTATGGGACCGCTTAAATGCAATATATAATAATAATAATAATAATAATAATAATAATAATACTTACTCACTCACTGGCACTATCGAACCCGTAGGTTCATGGCCGCGCGGACATAAGCTCTCCATACATCCCTATCCTGAGCTAAGGCTTTCCAATCATTCCCTGTATAATCTACATCCCTCAAATCATGGTTAATGTTGTTCTCCCACCTCATTCTTGGTCTACCAACTGGGCGTTTTCCCTCTGGCTTCCCAACAAGAAGCTTCCATGCACGTATTTCATTCCCCATACGCGCAACATGTCCTGCCCATCGCAGTCTACGAGACTTAACTGTTCTTATTATATCTGGCTTCCTATAAAGACCATGTAGTTCATTGTTATGTAGTCTCATATAATAATAATAATAATAATAATTTATTTATTTAGGCTTTTTAGTATTGTTACGTTTTTTGTGACGAACAGGAAGCATCAACCCCCAATATGGAGGACCAGGTAATTTTTGGTCAAGGTTTTCTTCCTCTAGCCTTTGTCAAACCAATGACGAACTGCAAGGCAGCAGTATCTGTACCCTAGATAAGGGGCCCTCACAGGGTACTATCAGCCAGACGTACTGAACCCTGTTTTTTTAATGGGGTTGTTACTCCTCCCCCTCACCCTTTTATAACCTGGCTTGGACAGGCTTTGGCGGGTTTAATAATAATAATAATAATAATAATAATAATAATAATAATAATAATAATAATAATCTTGCAAGAAAAATCATATCTATGAATGCATCATCTGCTTTTAAAACTGTTTACAGTTTGTAAATTAATCGTAATTTGAGCTGAATATATGCTTTCTTAGCCTCTCTTTTTTTCCAGACAAACTAATTTATATTCATTCAATTAATAATGTAAAAAAAAAGAAGAGGGAGAAAACAATTCATATTCGGGGGATGAAAGTGAATTCTAAACGGATAATGTTTTCTCTCCTTGTCTGCTGCAGGGAGCTAAGACTGCACGTAGCAAAGGAATAGTATCACTCTTCTGCTCTTAATCCTGGATTAAATTAAACGAAATCGAGTTAATCAGTGCATGTTCCTCCTCTTTCTCTAGAAGATCCGGGAAATAACATTTCTAGAACCTTCCCTTCTAGTAAACCAGGTCACATTTTTATTTTATAACAAGCTCTATCCTTCATGGAATAAAATTATGTTCAGCAATGTTTTCTAAACATACAGTATGTCAATTTGTTATTCATGCACTTAGATTTTATAATTGAAATAGCACAATTTTAATTCTCAGAATATTGCAATTATATTTTGCCATTAACTAAACATTTTCAGGTACACTTCTTTACATAATATATACAAATCAACAAATTCTATAAACATTTAACGTATAATATATTAAAAAACTTTAAAAGTTGTAGATTTTATAGTCACGTTTCTATTCATACAGTCAGAATGGGGGGGAGAAAGAAAAAAAAAAGAACTGTCCTTAATACTTTGTAGGGTAACCTTTAGCTTTAATAACAGCTTGATATCTTCGCTGCATGGATCTAACAAGCCTATCACATATCTAAGGACTGATTTTGTACCATTCTTCAGTAACCACCTTCTTCAATTCTTCTTTGGAAGAAGGATTTGTGCTGTGGACCCTAGGTTTCAAAAACGCCCATAAATGTTCTATAGGGTTTAAGTCAGCAGATTGAGGAGGGGTTTTCAATTGCTTTGGCACGTTCTATATCAACCAAGTCTTATTTAAGTCCGCCGTATGTTTGGGGTCGTTATCTTGGTTGGAACATGTACGTAGGGAGCATATCCAATTTTGCTGCACTTTGTTTAACATTCTTACGAAAAATGTCGTTACACACAAATTTGTCCATAACATTGTCAATGAACTGTATATTGCCAACCCCTTTTGCCGACGTACATCCCCACAACATTATAGACCCACCCCCATGTTTTACTGTAGCTGTTGTATTGGTCACATCATTATCTGCATTGGCTTTTCTCCAGACTCTATGAACGCCATCTGAACCGAACAGGTTGATTTTAGTCTCATCAGACCTGAGAACATTATTCCAAAATGCCTGCCCCTTATTTACATGTTTTTTGAAAACTGTAGTCTTACAAAACGGTTCTTCTTACTTACATACGGCCTTTTTCTGGTCATTCTTCCATGATAGCAATTTCTGCTTAACACCTTCCGAACTGTCTCAGTACATACCTTTTTACCAGTAGAAACTTCTAGGTTAGACCGCAATTTTGGAGCACTAATTCTGGAGTTGAATTTCACTTGTCTCACAATGGTTCTCTCCTCCTTTTCACTTAATTTATTTTGTGTAGGTTTTCTCGGAACATTCTCTACTGAACCTTTATACTTGAATTTATTTAGTATATACTGTACTGTTGCATGGCATTTGCCTATCAGTCGCCCTATTTTTCTCAAAGAATATCCCTTAAGTGCAATATTTACAATTGTATCCTTGAGATCAGAACTGAGTTCTTTACATTTACCCATTTTGGAGGCGACTGACTGCCAGTGTACACAACCAGCACAGTAGGCAGATGTAAACAAATGCACAACTTAGAGTATTCATGTTGCATTAATGTTTAAGCAAGTTAGACAAGGAAATACACTGCAGTGTTTTCTTTAGTGTATGAAGCAAATTGGCATGTATTTGGGTGTAATAAAGATTATTTATTTTTATAAAATTATGTTTATTTTATAATTAAGTTTTGAACTACATATTTAGATACAAATTAGTGTTTCATTCAAACAACAATACATATTTTTTCTTTACTCTTAAAAACTTTCTGAAAATTGGATTTTTATTAATAAAAATGCCTATGTATGAATACCAAATTGGCATACTGTAATTCAACAACGATACAATTTTGTTTTAAAATATGTATGCAGTCAATATGCCCATTTCACCAATTAATGTTTTAAAATGGTCAACAAGTTTCCACAGCCAAGCTGTCATTCTCAAAACCAGATATTGACTGAAGACAAAATTGATAATCAATTTTGTCTTCAGTCAATATCTGGTCTTAAGAATGACAGGTTGGCTGTGGAAACTTGTTGACCATTTTAAAACATTAATTGGTGAAATGGGCATATTGACTGTATACATATTTTAATATTTTATCACCAAGAAGATCACTTGTGTATTAAATTTTGTTTTGTTTGAATAAAGTAAACATTTATCCCTCACCAACTTCTGAAAATTAAATGTTATAATTTACCATGAAATAAGTATGGGGTCCGTATTAACTCCATAACCAAATTGTTTTATTTGCCGTTTTTTAAGTTAATTTCCTAGATCATCATATCTTCATGTAGCTCTCTTTTAACCGTGTACTATTCACTGATAAAGAGTCATCATCATCATCATCATAGTACATTCACGAATTTAGGCCATTTGTTGACCTGTTTCGGCCTCAAGAGAAACACCATCCAGAAGTCTTTCGAGTGGACGTCCTGGTCTTCTTCTTCCTGCAGGTTGATATCTTAACATTTGTTTGGGTATTCTGTGATCTTCCATTCGATGAACATGTTGCATCCATCTTGACTTATAATCAGAAATTTTGTTTTCTAAAGATTCCATGTGTAATTCTTCTAAGATGTCTTCATTTTTTTTGTGATCTAGTAGTGTGTATCCTGCAGTCCTCCGAAGAGTACTGCCATTTATTTCTAAGGAATTCCTGGGTTGACATGAAACCCGTATAAATATAGATGTGAAATGAGTTATTTATGTTCTTGAAAGAAACGTGATTTTGTGATCCTTATATTTCACATATACTTAAATGTTCTACTTAATTTATTAATATGTTTAATTAAACATTTGGAAAGATTTGATTTATTTGTATTAAAATCTACCTAAAATATATATTAAATATATTAAATGGATTAACGAGATTCCCTCTGTCCCTATCTACTATATATATATATATATATATATATATATATAAGGTTGATTTTAATACAAATAAATCTTTCCAAATGTTATATCCATCCATAGTAATTCTGCTCGAGGGCAGGTCTTTCACTGCAGTCATAGCATTTCCATGCTATGCTTTGCAGCTTTACTAGGGAATTTTAGGTATGGTAGCTTCCCGTTGCTTTCCACACCGGTGAAGGATGATGATGATAGTGATAATAATAAGGATGATGATGATGGCCATATGATTTCTGGGAACCGTTTAGGCCTTAAAGTTTTCCTGACATTTGTCTTACAGGTGAGGAAAAACCCCGATAAAAACCTCACCCAGAAAAACTGCCCCGACCGGGGATCGAACCCGGGCCCGCTGTGTGACAAGGCAGCACGCTACATCGAGACCACAGCGGTGGACATATATATATATATATATATATCTCGACGGTAGGCAATGAAAACCTCGTAACTCCATCAGTCATTGAAAACCACATAACTCCAGTAACCAGCACAGAGATATGTGATGTATAACCTGTTGAGAACACGGTCTTCAAATTTACTAATAAATTAACTTGTATGTTTTAGTAAAATATGTGAGAACTATTGCGGTATCAATTTTCATAATTATTTAGAGCAGTTATTTGTTTCTCTTGTAAAATTTACCAAAGTGGAGTTACGAGGTTTTCATTGCCTACCTTCGATATATAATTCTTCTGTACGTGTGTTTGTCACTGAACTCCTCCTAAACGACTGGACCGATTTTGATTAAATTTTTTGTGTGTGGTTGTTTGGGTCTCTCGATGGTTTAGATTCACAATTGGACCCTCTAAAACTATTAGGTGTAGGAGTTCACCTCAAGTGAAAATTGAAAAATCGCACTAGTGGTCACATTTTTCGATGTTTCACAACGTAACTCGGGTATATCCTATTAAAATAAACTAAGGTAGGTATCATCCAAACATTAGTGAAATCCGACAATTAGAAGTGCAGGTTTACTTGAAATCCGAAATTAAAAACTGCTTAAACGACTGGACCGATTTTGATGAAATTTTGTATGTGTGTGTTTGTGTTTTGTGGGTCCCTGGTTGGTTTACATTCACAAATGACTCTGTGGGTAGCGCTGCGATCAGATTATAGGAATTTATTTGTATGTCAGATGTGTAGTCATTTGCATTATCGACATACGACATATTCCTCGCGACGTCATCTTGCACGCTTCTTGAGCCACAAAAGATGACTATGAGAAGTTTTCTTCCGAAGTTATTTAATAATGTCTAATTACGTCTTAATCAGTGAATTTTATGATGAAAAGTAGCTTATAGTCTTATCGTTCAGCCATGACGCGAGAATTGAACGTTCGGACAGGACAACGTCTATGGGATACGCTAATTGATATACATATATATATATAATATATATATATATATATATATATATATATATATATATATAATATATATATAGTAATTCTGCCAGAGGTCAGGTATTTCACTGCAATCATAGCGTTTTCATGTTATGTTTTGCAGTTTTACTAGGGGATTATAGGTGGTGGTAGCTTTCCATTGATTTCCACATAGGTGAAGGATGATGTTAAAGATGATGATGATGGCCGATTTATTTTTCGGGACCGTTGGGCCCTAAGCTTCCTGACATTTGTCTTATAGTTGAAGAAAAGCCCCGAAAAAAGCCTCACCCAGGAGCCTGTCCCGACCGGGAATCGAACCCGGGCCCACTGCGTGACATGTCAGCATGCTAACCACAGCGGTGGACTTTATATATATACATCGATAAAGCGTCACTGCTACAAAGTAAAATAAATATTCTCTTTAATTTGCTTACTTGATATAGTCAGCTACTAGATGGCAGTGAAGACAGTGTTCTCGCGACATCTAGTAATAATGGAGAGTATAATACATATATAAGAAAAATAAGTGTTTGAATTGGATTCGCCTGGTAGTGTAATGGATATCACGCTGAGGTACAGACTCAGAGATCCTGGTTCGAATCCCGTCCAGGCATTTATTTTTCTTATCATACCATATATATATATATATATATATATATGTTTGAATCTTGATTGGTCAGAATTTTTAAACTGACAAAAACCATCTGGTAGATCCTCAGTTTCTAATGGAAATGAGTATCAGATGTATGTTCTGGAGTTAAAGTCGGACGTCATGGCTGCTATCTTGTTAGAACGGTGGGAGTCTTAACCTATGATACCTAAAGGAAGGTCTGTAGTGGGATCATTATTTCTTTATACTGTATATATTTCTTTTTGTTTGGTAAAAAAAATATCTATAGTTATGTATAGGTCTACTTATAATGTGTAAGATTTTTAAAGATAAATTGCATAATTTTTATTAAAGAAAAAAATCCTGTAGAGCCTGATTAAATTTTTACACAAAAATAGCCGAAACAAGTTTAATCAGTTTTTGTGACATAAGTAGGGAGCGGATTTTTATGTACTAAAAGTTAAGTTTGCAACGTAGTATAATGAGAATTTAGGCTTATGACTGTCTTTTGTTTTGGCTCCACACACAAACAATTAATTGAATAGTATAATGAGAAGTAAGACTTTTGACTGTCTTTTATGTTGTTTCACACACAAACAGTTGAATAATATATACTATTGCATTGCAATCTTACCTTTTATTACATAATATTCTGCTCCGTAGTCATAAGTAAGACTAGGATTTTTATGTACTAAAAGTTAAGATTGCAACGTAGTATAATGAAAAATTATACTTATCACTATATTCTGTTTTTGTTTCACACACAAACACTTGAATAGCATAATGAGAAGTTAGACTTCTGACTGTCTTTTGTTTTGGTTTCACACACAAACAGTTGAATAATACATACTATCTGCATTAAATGTTATCTTTTATTACATAAATATCCTATCCCTAGTCATATTACCCGTTTAAGGAGTAAGCGCAGATGTTGACGGAGGGCACTGCAGTCGTGTTTAAGCAGGAATAGAACACGTGACACTGCTATCTATGAATGCAGAGGGGTTGGGACGTGGGACGCTGACAGTGTACACTGCCTTATATGACGTCACGTGTAGCAACAAACAGAGCTTCGTAATTCTTACGCCTGCAGAGATATTTTGAATGACTAATATGTATAAAGATAACTTATAAATAAATAAATAAATAAACAAATATATAATTAGGTAAATAGAGAAACAGTCCACCGCTGTGGTCTCGAGGTAGCGTGTTGCCTTGTTACGCAGCGGGGCCGGATTCGGTTCCCGGTCGGGACAGTTTTTTCTGGGTGAAGTTTTTATCGGGATATTTCCTCATCTGTAAGACAAATGTCAGGAAAACTTTAAGGCCCAAACGGTCCCCGAAATCATATGACCATCGCAAACATCATCATTCATATTCATCTTAGATTAAGCTTAGGATTAGGGACTCTCCTGGCGCACCTTTATCATCATCATCACCCATCATATCATCGGGGGAACGTAACCCCACCTTCTAGGCGCCCCAAACCTCAGAAGTGGGTTACAAGTACGCCATGCCAGGAGAGAACACCAGGAATGTCGAAAGACAACCTGGGGCATTTGCAAAAATAAAAATAAATAAGTAATTAAATAAAATAAATAGAGAAACAAATGGGTAAACAATTCAATTATAATTATCATTTTTATATTATTTTATTTAACGATGCTCATTAACAACTAAAATAATTAACATCTCAATTAAATTTTGTGCGTGAAAGAACAGACAAATTTTGACCACAAGTTTCCTTTTATTTTGTACTCAATTTTTTTTACGCGCAGTAAATAAATACAACACTGAAAGCACGGTTTCAGTTGTCTTTGGATGCGGGATCAATACTCAGGATTTTTACAATTTGAAAATCCATCTACCCTTGCTGGGTTTGAACCCGCACTCATTGGAATCAGAGCTGGACATAGTAACCACTAATCTAACAGGACAGATGAAAAAAAAAAACATCAAACAGGTAAGAAAATAAATAATAAGTGACATAATAAAAATAATATTCTATCATAAGTTTAATGAGTGTTTTCAAAATAATTCAATATATGTATTGACTTAGGCTTTCACGGCCGTAGTTGCTATGATGATCTTGAAGAAGATTTCAGGGCTGTAAGGCGTGGTCTCGAGGCTTGAAGTTCCCCGATGTTTCGCCAGAGACAGCGTCTGGCATCCTCAGGGGTTGTCTTGAGACTGGCAGCCCGGAAATCTTCTTCAATTCAATATATATTTTATAAGATTTACAGATTTTTTCTATTTTCTTACATTAATGAAACAATGGCAATATTAAACGATTGAGAGTGAACTCATTACTTCCTTCATTTTTCATCTATCCCTGTTTTCTCTCTCTCTCTCTCTCTCTCTCTCTCTCTCTCTATCTATCTATATATCTCTCTCTCTCTCTCTCTCTCACACACACACACACAACACATACTTTTTGGCTGCTTCGAATTCGATGTAAAATACCAGCTTACGTGTAATTGTCATTTACAAAGTAAATTTATGTAGGCAATGAATAAAGTGGCTGAATTCAAATACCTAGGAACAATAATCAGAAATAGGAATGAGATGCACAAAGAAATTAAACAGAGGCTCAATTCTGGAAATTCTTGCTATTATGCATTGCAGAGACTTTTGATGTCCCAACTCCATTCAAAAACATTAAACTGAAAATATATAAAACTATTATTCTACCAGTTATATTATATGGGTGCGAAACATGGACTCTTACTTTAAGGGAGGAAAGGAGATTATAAGTATTTGAGAATAAAGTACTTATGAAAATTTTTGGACAAAGAGAGATGAACAGACAGGTGAATGGAGAAGACTACTTAACAATGAACTACATGGTCTTTATAGGAAGCCAGATATAATGAGAACAGTTAAGTCTCGTAGACTGCGATGGGCAGCATATGTTGCACGTATGGGGGATGAAAGACTTGCATGGAAGCTTCTTGTAGGAAAGCCAGAGGGAAAACGCCCAGTTGGTAGACCAAGAATGAGGTGGGAGAATAACATTAACTACGATTTAAGGGAAGTAGATTATACAGGAATGATTGGAAAGCATTCGCTCAGGATAGGGATGTATGGAGAGCTTATGTCCGCGCGGCCATGAACCTGCGGGTTCGATAATGCCAGTGAGTAAGTAATGCTTACTTTAACATTTTTTAGTTAAGAATATGCTTTCGTTTATATTGAAACTTAGGTATAACGTGGCTGCTTTGACCGCATTATTTCTATATAATCCATATATTCTTTGCAAATTATGTTCAAACCTATCAAATTTCAAAGCACATGTGAACCATACGATATAAAGAAGCATCTAATAAATTTGACATGAGAAATGCGAATGGTGGCGAGTAAAGTTTTGATCTCATCCTCTCTTTCAGTTTTACTCATCAAATGAAAGCCTGTAAAATAAACTGAGATACTAAGCAAACCTATAAGTGTGTATGACTGAAATTTTTGTGTGTGTTCACGGCAACTGGATAGAAGAAGCTACATCTATTCCTACCTCAAGGCTTCAGAGGGTTGTTTCGTATAATGAGGGACTTTCTGGCACTTAAAGTTTTGCTCACAGTACTTTGACTTACCCCTACTCAATCCCCCCCCTCTCTCTCTCTATCCCTCCCTCTATGGAGTAATAAACTCATCCGCCCTTAATCTTGAATCATCTTCCATCATTTCAACCCAAAATGTTACATTACGCTGAATTAGTAATTAAAAAGATCCATTAGTGCGAATTTGAAACTCATATTAGTATCATTAAAAGTTTTTGTGTGATGGTGAAGTATTCAAAACTGGTGAAGTAGGACTGTTGAATTTGTATCTTTATCCTTTTCTAGGAAGATAAGTTGTCCTTTTCATCGTGGCGTACACTTAATGGATTTGGATGAATGTTTGATGAAATACTTGAATGCCTGTCTGTTTTTGGTTTTTGTTTAGTTCTTGATACTTCTTTACTCTCGCCTTTCTTTGGTAAACATCGCCTAATTGTGTTTAATATCTCAATTTAAGTACAAGTTAGTTATTCAGTTTATTTCCTTCCAAATTCTCGAGTAAGTAATGAATTATTCACACATTAAACTTCAGCTTTGTTAAAGACAACTTATAACATTAGAAATTAAATCTGATTTAGCACTTATTTACTGTGGAAGAGATGGATGAGATTTTATTCGAATTGAAATTTTAGCACCGAAGTGAAGCCAAGAATGACACTTTCCAGGAGACAATAAATGTAGCAACATTATTCTCTTGTAGAATACAGTATTTGTTGAATATTTTATCCATCAGTGGTAAGGATTAAATAGCATGTCACATGTTGCGAATTTCCTTAATTATCCAATATATAGTCTCTCCTCTCTCCCCTCTCTCTCTCTCTCCCCCCCCTCTCTCTCTCTCTCTCTCACCCTCCCTCCCCCCTCCCTCCCTCCCCCCCCCCTTCATTGCGTCTTTCTCTTTTACTTCAGTTTTGTTTTACGATGTTTGAATATGTTAAGTATATCATAAAATAGTAATCTTCTTGTATCTTGTAAGCCCATGTTTCCCTTAACAGAGATTTAGGCGCTCTGCCCCTACAGGGAAGAATTTGAACCATACTAATTTAGTTACACTTGTTTTCGTATAGATGTCATTTGAGTGGTCCGTGGTCAGCGTTCCGCCTCATACGGACATCTAGGAAACCAAGGTAGTACTAGGAAGGAAAAATTCGGAAAATTTTGCTTAGAGACCTTTTCATTCAGGCTTAAGGTCGTTTACGAGCCTGAAAATCTTCAGACTCGGGACCCACAGCTTAAAGTCCCTCCCAGAGGACTTGCTCCTTGGATTTTTGCATCCTAAAAAAATCCGTCGACCCCGGCCGGGTTCGAACCCGCGTTCCTCGAGACCAGAGGCAAGGAGCATAACCACTAGTCCACCACGGCCAATAATAATAATAATAATAATAATAATAATAATAATAATAATAATAATAATAATAATAATAATAATAATAATAATAAAAAAGCTGTTAGCAGTAGAAATGGATTTTTGAAGGCTATCGACAAGAATTTTAAGAAGACGTAAGATCACAAAAAAACACAATGAGGGAAATTATGTAAGTTGAAGAAAAAAACATATTAGGAAAAATAGAGGAAAAACGTTTGAAATGGTATGGACACCTCATATGAATGGAAGAAGGGAGGATACCAAAGAAGATCCTTAATTGGAAAGCTAATGGAAGAAGTGGAAGAGGCAGGACTAGAGCACGATAGATTGATGGATGGATGGAGTGAAGAGAAGTATGGAAGCTAGAGATTTGAGGGAAGAAGATGCTTTAGACTGGAACCTCTGGCGACAAATTACTTTGGGTTGAAGGAGAAACACTGTACTGTGGAATATTCCAAAATAAAAAAAATAATAACAATCATGCTTTATTAGAAGCTGCAGAATTAAGGCATAAGACCTCTTCCACTCAACTAGCGAATGATAAAATAACTAATTTTCTTTATACTTATGCAATGTTAAAATGGTATTAAAAGCTACAGCGCAAAAAAGTGGACATTCGAAATTCGAATCAATTGAACTAACTTGATTAATAAATTTAAATTACGGCGTGCCCTAATCCCGACACAGGGAAAGAAAGGGATTAAGAAGAAGAAGAAAAATACAATCTCATTCATTTTTGCATCTATAATTTAATTGGCCTGATATTGTCTTCTTCTTCTTCTTCTTCCTTCCAAGTATTAGGCCAAGGCCTGTTACGATCCTATAGAAAATTTTCCCTCCAGCGTTTCATAGGACGGCCCAGTGATCTTCGTCCTCTTGGTATATAATTATAAACAGCTTTGGGGATCCGATTTGAACTCATTCTTTCAAGATGGTGTTTCCAATTTAGTTGGTACTGTTTAATATATTCCAAAATTGGCGTAGTCTTCAATTCTTTTAAGATATCGGTGTTCCTTTTCCGATCCCATCTGGTGTAACCCGCTGTTCTGCGCATGAATCTCATTTCACAAGCCATTATTCTGCTTTCATGTTGTCTTTTTTAGTGTCCATGCTTCACTACCATAGGTCAAAATTGTATTAAATTATATTTGAAGAGAAAAATTATACGCTCAGACCGGGACTTGAACAATATACATTGTATATAGAGAAAGATTTGCGTGTAGATCGGTATTTGCTCAGGTAGCTCAGTTGGTAGAGCACTTGGTCTAGAGAACCAAGGGTCCCGGGTTCAAGTCCCGGTCTGAGCGTATAATTTTTCTCTTCAAATATGATTTATCCATCATTGAGATGTACGAAATCAATAATAAAAACTTGTATTAAATTAATTTATTTGTTTTCTAATTGATTTGTACAACACTGCATTAAAACTACTACTACCACATCAACTACTACTGATAATATCATGATTGATTTTGTGATGATTATGTTGATGATAATGACGATAATAACGGCTGCCTTGTCACGCAGCGGGCCCGGGTTCGATCCCCGGTCGGGACAGTTTTTCTGGGTGAGGTTTTTATCGGGTTTTTTCCTCACATGTAAGGCAAATTTCAGGAAAACATTAAGGCCCAATCGGTCCCCGAAATCATATAGCCATCGCAATCATCGTAATTCATATTCAACTTAGGTTAAGCTTAGGATTAGGGACTCTTCTGGCGCACCATTATCATCAGCTTGACCAATCATATCATCAGGGCAACGTAACCCCGCCTTTCAGGCGCCCCAACCTCAGAAGTGGGTTACAAGTACGCCATGCCAGGAGAGAAACCAAGAATGTCGAAAGACAAATCTGGGGCATTTGAAATAAAAAAATAAATAATTTCCATTATTTTATTTTCAATGTAAATTTACAATGCAATGGTTCTTGATTATTCCCTTGGATTTTATTTCGTACGATGTTTGTGTACGAATCCATTAAAATATTTAACTGAAGCGTAATATAGTTACTGAAGCGTGACGTATTATGACATAAGATTCATTAAATGAAAAGTATACAGAAGTAATTGAACTTCAAAAGGAATTCGTCTATCTATATCTCAAGTTGTTCTTGAGTTCCCTTTCTTTAAAAAATGCAAAGTTCTCTCTAAATAGATTAAATAAAAAATAAGTTGCTGACATAAACCAGTAAAATGAAAACATTCTCATGAATTACAAGCATAAGCTTTAATATCTAGATTATGATTAAATCATATTATTTGAATATAGCAATAATATGTATTATCAGTTCTTAAATTTTATTTTATCACGGTAAACATCATTCAGTAAAGTAGCCTCAGAAGGCAGAATTTGAGATTCATTTTAGAAAGGCTGATACCAAGTTACATACGAAGAGGAAAAGATTTTAGTCAAAAAATCATATAATTTAACAGAGTAACAGGAATTATAAATAATATTTTCAAGCCAAACATAGTACAGCAACACACACGAACTGGAATTTATAAAACACTGGGCAAACCCATATTATGTTACGGCAGCGAGGCCTGGACAATTTGCAGTGTAGATGAACAAAGACTAATTGCAGCAGAAATGAAATTTATGAGACGTACTGCAGGTTACTCAAGAACAGACCATAAAAGGAGTTCTGAGATTCTCAAAGAATTATAAACAGAATCAGTCACGGAATATGTACAAAAATAAAGAATCAACTGGAAATCTCATGCAAGAAGAATGAGCAGAACAAGAATACCACGTCAAATCTTAAATTACCAGCCACCAGGCAAGATATCTATGGGCAGACCCTTCAAACGTTGGATTGAGACCATAGCAGATCACTAGGTCTATCACATGAAAGGAAGAAGAAGAAGGTTTTAGAAAGCTTCAATTCAAATCCAAATCCCGGAGAGGCAAATGGTTTCTCTTACTGATTGATAGAAATTCGGATTGGAATTTTATTATGAAGAAGTAAATTGCTGTCCTACGTTGTGGTGACATTTTGAAGCAGTAATTCTCTTCATGCCCGATGTTGTTGTAATATTTTGAAGAAGGATTTGTGTCCCAAAAAGAATTACTGGTTCAGGTTGGGTTTGATTTTCGGTAGAGCCAGATTCTCTTCTTAGGGTCGGATGTTGGTACACTAGATAGGAAAACACTTCAAAATTACAAAAAAAAAAATGTTTCTTGTAGAAATAATCTCACATTTATTCACTTCTTAATTTCCCAGCAGATGAAGTAAATGTAGGTGGTATTATTCTTCACCGTCAATTAAAATTGAATTTTTTTATTTTACATTTTATCAGGAGATCTCTTCTTACTTCTATCTTTGTTGAAAGTTGTATGAAGAATGACTAGTGACTAGTGTAATTCTTTTATAATTTTAAAGAACGTTATTACATCTCATGATGGTAATTTAAATTCTATTGGTTAATAGTTCTTTAAATATAAGGTTTAAATTGATTTGTTAAATCAAAAAGTTAATTGTTTTAACATCCAATCAGAGTTTATTTTACTTTCATTTAAGAATATGAAGTTAGACAGGTGTTCTTATTACAGTTATAATAAAAGGCTTTATAATTTTGACAACAATTACTTAAAACAATTTTTAAAAGTATTCTTTACAAAGACTGTTATGTAGTACAATTTCTTTAATTGTTACTGAGACATTTTTATTCAAAATAACCAACAATGAATTATTTAGATGTTTTTATTCATTTAAGTTATAGATAAATATTAAAAGAATTTTAAAACCCGAAATTATTAACTTTAACTTTCATATTTATTATAATATTAAAATTCTGCTTTAATTACTATGATTTCTGCTTGTCTTTACCCATAGATTCCCACTTGAACAAGAATTCTCCCTTGTGGGACTAGCTAGACATGTGTGTTGAAAGAGCAGGACCACCTTCATGTACTCATACATGCCAAATGATCTCCACTAGGCCAGCCAAACGAACACTCTGTTTAACCAGTGAGCCCACTAGGCAACCGAGAGGAATTGACATGCAGGGCCCGTGGACTGTCCCTTCCGGCTGTTTTAGGGACTTAAATGCCCTCCTCAGCCCATTGATATTAATCGTCGAAGGTTGAGTAATATTTATGCTGCCAGAAGTTAGGTAAAATAAAGGTAAAGGTATCCCACTACAGGCCTCAGGAGGCCCTTGGGGTAGTAGGAGGTTAAGGCTCCCACTTGCCTGGATAATTGGCACTTGATGTCAGCTGGGTTGTCAGCTCTGCGTGGCGGCCGTCTTTACCCCCAGAACAAGTGTCAGGTACTCATTTCCGTTAGAGGCTCAGTCGACCGCAGGGTCATAGTGCCGCCCGAGGGTTTGGGTCAGTTTAAAAATCCTGACCCCACCGGGATTCGAACCCTAGACCTTCCAGCATGTAGCGCAGTGCTTAACCACTACGCTACTGCGTGCCCCCTGAAGTTACGTAATTAAGGTAATTAAAGTGATCCAACTACAGGCTTTAAGATGCCCTTGAAGTGATTTGATGTCCGTTCGTCCCACTGCGGGGACATGGGTATTTCTCTACTGAGAAGTTTCTTAACCAGACGAATTTAGATACGCTTATTTTGCTACGGATGTCATGAATGGCATGCGCTAGCATACCCACCCAACTATACATCTAGTAGCAACTAAAGTATTACGTGGATATCAAAGGTCGGTAAATTTTGTTTAGAAGTATCCTTTTTCAGGCTTAAGATTCTTTTACGGGCCTGAAAATATCCAGACTTGGGACCCACGTCATAGGGCGGAACTAATGAAACCATCTTTACGCAAAGAGCGACTCTTTCCCCCACTCTGTGTCATAGAGAGGGGTAAAGATTCGCTCTTTGCATAAAGATGGTTTCATGAATTCCGCCCTTAAAGTCCCTCCCGGAGGACTTGTTTTTTGGACCTCGGCCGGGTTTGAAACCGCGACTCCGGAACTAGAGGCGAGGACATAACAACTAGACTACCGCGACCGACTGCCCTTAGGATAGTAGTAGGCTAAGATTACCCATGTTCTAGACAATCGCAAATGATGTAAGCCGGCTTGTCAGTTCTGCGTGTCGGTCCCATTTACCCACCCAGAACATGCGACTGATACTTATTTCTGTAAGAGGATGAATGAGGTATAGGGCCATGTTGTCGCCAGAGAGTTTAGGGCAGTTAAAAAAATCCTGACTCCATCGGGACTTGACTTCTATTTCCCTACAGATGTCATTGTGCAACAACTAGTTAGCTCATATCCTCAAATAGACACCAAGTTAGCAACTAACGTTATCACATGGATGGGAAATGTCAATTCAACTTTTCTCAGAGGTTCTAATATAGATTTCATTATTTTACTAACCCGAAGGAATTGTCCCAAGGAGTTTTTATTCTAAAAATCCATGGACCACAGCAGGGTTTAAACCCGCGACTCTCGGGATCAGAGGTCATATACTTAACCCAAGACCACTATGATTTATTTTTTTCATTAAAGTTTTTGTAACTAGCCTACATTTTATTTCGGAGGACTGCAGGATACACACTACTAGATCACAAAAAAAAAATGAAGACATCTTAGAAGAATTACACATGGAATCTTTAGAAAACAAAATTTATAATTATAAGTCAAGATGGATGCAACATGTTCATCGAATGGAAGATCACAGAATAACCAAACAAATGTTAAGATATCAACCTGCAGGAAGAAGAAGACCAGGACGTCCACTCAAATGACTTTAGGATGGTATTTCTCTTGAGGCCGAAACAGGTCAACAAATGGCCTAAATTCGTGAATGTACTATGATGATGATGATGATATAAATGAAATTCTAACATATTAGAAATTTGCAAAATATAACTATAAATACTAATGGTGTTGTTAACATTTGAGTGTTTTTCTCGAGGTATTAAAAATGTAAATTGAAAATTTTGAAGGTGATTAATGCTAAAACTGTGATTATGAGTTCTTAATTTTGTGTAGATTTAAGTAATAATTTAAGTTCCGGAGACTTACAGATATTTAAATAGACGAAACGTTCAATGTCTGCGAAAGTTGACACATGTTTCTCGATTCTATTTATCGCAAATGCAAATTTTTTTCCAGAAAAAAATCTAGCTAAATTTATTGGTGTAGTAATTTTTAATTGTGGTGAAGTTGAACAGCTATTTTCTTTTATTTTCTTTATCTCATGGTCTACTTTAGCACAAATTAAATTGAAAAGGCAAACTGAAAAAAAAAAAAATATATATATCCAGCCACAGTAATTCTGTCCGAAGGCAGGTCCTTCACTGCAATCATAGCATTTTCATGCTATGCTTGCAGCTTTACTAGGGAATTGTAGGTGTGGTAGCTTCCCGTTGCTTTCCACACCGGTGAAGGATGATGATGATAATGATAAGGATGATGATGGCCATATGATTTCGGGGACCGTTTGGGCCTTAAAGTTTTCCTGACATTTGTCTTACAGGTGAGGAAAAACCCCGATAAAAACCTCACCCAGAAAAACTGCCCCGACCGGGGATCGAACTCGGGCCCGCTGCGTGATATATTTTTTTTTTCTCGCGTAATGCCACGAGTGATTTTCAAATTATTTAATAAATTCACGACTCACGAAGCGAGAATTGAATTTATTTAGAGGATTTGGGAATCAAGGGTAGTATTTGTTAGGACTATTTAACGAATAAAATTATGCTATTTACACACAAATCATTATTTAAATACAATTATTTTAAAATATTTATATATTTAATGAAAACGGCGATGTTTGAAAACAAATGAGAAATGTTTGGTTATGTTTCATTTGTTCATTACTGCAACTTGATACTATTTATTGACAGATAGGATCGAAATATTATAAGAATGCACCCCAGTGGAGAAAAATGAAACACATCAAACAGATAGGTATAGGTTATTAATTCATTTTTTCGGAAATAACTCAATAAAATCGGTATTTACAAAACACAATATTATTGGGCACACAATTATCATATTTGTACGTCGAAGGAATCTGTTCATTATTTGCTATATTCAACGTATTTGTTAGAGAGTCTGTCACTGCAAAATAAGGCTCTAACCTGTTCAGAATATTAAAATGGAGGAGGTTTCTTTATTTTGGTAATCAAAATTCGATAATTATCCAGGTGAATCACGACTGTGATTGGTTGTAAAACAAAATTCATTGAAACGTGATTGGTCATTGATTCCCATTTGAGGCATGAGTTAAATAAATAAATAAATAAATAAATAAATAATATATATATATATATATGTGTGTGTGTGTGTGTGTGTGTGTGTGTGTGTGTGTGTGTGTGTGTGTGTGTGTGTGTGTGTGTGTGTGTGTGTGTGTGTGTGTGTGTGTGTGTATAGCAGAAGAAATGGAAAATATAAATTTCAACAATGGAGAAGAACTAAAATCCAGTATTGAATGCACTTATTTAGGAACAAAATTAGACCATTCAGGCGATAACACAGTGGAAATTAAAAATAGAATCGCACAAACAAAACAAGCAATAAATTATTTAAAGTCTGTTTGGTGGTGCAAAAATATTAAAAAAAAAATAGAAAATTACTAATATATCAAACCATAATTCAGAGCATTTTAACATATGGTGCTGAAGTCTGGCAAATTCCTACCAGGGAAACGAAAAGAATTTTAAGTCAGAAATAGATGTTTTAAGAAGATCAGCTTGAAAATCTAGAATGGATAGAATACGAAATAAAGAAATAAGGGAAATTATGGGTGTACAAGAGGAGCCGGACATCATAGACATTATAGAAAAGAAAAGATTACAGTGGTATGGTCATGTCAAAAGAATGCCAGAGCAAAGATTGCCTAAAATTGTTATGGAATGGATCCCAATGAAAAGGAGGAAGAGAGGAAGACCGAAGAAAACTTGGATAGAAGGGGTACAAGCAGGTATAAATATCAGAGGATTGGGGGAAGATCAATGGATGGACAGAGAGGAATGGCGTTTGGTTTCCGGAAGGCGGCGGCAGGCGCCATGATACCGGATGAAGATCGTTATATATATATAATATATATATATATATATATATATATATATATATAAGCTTGCTTTGTTCAAAGTTAAACATTTAATTATAACATATATATATATACGAAAATGGAAAAAATCAAGTCCCATAGGAATACAAATTAATAAGGAATTTTATATGCAGACGATCTGGACGATCTGGTAATTATACAGAAGTCAGAGGATGATTTACAAAGAGCCATTTACATGTTGAAAATTAGCACTCTATTATAATCTCAAAATATCTACTTCAAAAACTAAAATGATGACTTTTCAGGGCAAAGTGCCAGTCAGAGCAAAAATAGTAATCAATAATGAAATAATAGAACAGCTAGCACACTTTAAGTATTGTGGTTCAGATATAACATATAGCTACGATTGGGATATACACAATATATTAAACCGATATAAAATGATGTGTGGCACCATAAGAAGAACCCTCCGAAAGATCCGAAAAGAAACTCAGCTCAGGTTTTATAAAATTATGGCTATTCCTGTTCTTTTATATGGATCTGAATCTTGGGTACTTACATTCAAGCCACTGAAATGAAATTTTTAAGATCCGTAAAAGGATGTACACGCATGGATAGATTACACAATGAACCAATAAGAAATTAACTGGAGATATTTTCAATACTCGATAAACTAGACGAGCACAAATACCAATGGAAAGAACATTTAGACAGAATGGACAATACAAGATTACCTAAAAAGATCAAAGCCTATAAACCGCATGGAGGAAGATCTTTGTGACGGCCAAGAAAGCGATGGGCTTGAGACCAGAACAGGTCGCATTGACCTAATCCTGGAAACGATGAAGAATAAGATATATATAGGGAATTGACTACATTACATTGTATGTTATGTGTAGCCCTATTGAAAAAATGCTAAAGGAATATTTTTTTTTACTGCTACTACCGTATATAGTAGCCCTACCGTATACAATTACACAATTTTAAAAAATGCACCAATAAATTGGGGCACGCCGTAGCGTAGTGGTTAAGGCACTGCGCTACAAGCCGGAAGGTCGAGGGTTCAAGTCCCGGTGGGGTCAGGATTTTTAAACTGACCCAAACCTTCTGGCGGCACTATGGCCCTGGGGTCGACTCAGCCTCTAACGGAAATGAGTACCAGACGCTTGTTCTGGGGTAAAGGCGGCCGTCACGCAGGGCTGACAACCCGGCTGACATCAAGCGCCGATTGTCTAGAAATAGTGGGAGCCTTAACCTCCCACTATCCCAAAGGCCTCCTGAGGCCTGTAGTGGGAATACTTTACTTTTGGGGGCACGCCGTAGCGTAGTGGTTAAGGCACTGAGCTACAAGCCGGAGGGTCGAGGGTTCAAGTCCCGTTGGGGTCAGGATTTTTAAACTGACCCAAACCCTCTGGCGGCACTATGGCCCTGGGGTCGACTCAGCCTCTAACGGAAATGAGTACCAGACGCTTGTTCTGGGGGTAAAGGCGGCCGTCACGCAGGGCTGACAACCCGGCTGACGTAAAGTGCCGATTGTCTAGAAAAAGTGGGAGCCTTAACCTTCCTACTACCCCAAGGGCCTCCGGGCCTGTTGTGGGATCACTTTACTTTACTTTTACCAATAAATTATAAATTATTACGCCTACATAGTTTGTTATAAAACTGTTTTCTGTAGAAAAATACCTAAAGGTCACAATGCATATTTATTATATTCGCTACTAGGAATTCATACATAATATATGTTCAGTTATATTACTTTCTCTTTGTGTTACTAGTTACAGAGCTCACTGTAGAAACTGTCTAAAACTAAATTATTCAAACTACTAAAGGTCTTAAATTTTATGAGAAAACCTTCTCCCCATTTAATAATATTTATTTATTTGCATTTGCTTTTATCTCTTTCTTTATCTATCTACCTCTCTCTCACTTTCTCATACACACGCATAGTCTCACTCCAATTTAATCAACAAAACATTCTCAATTTAAATATAGTAAAGTGATCCCACAACAGGTCCGGAGACTCTTGGGTTAGTAGGAGGTTAAGGCTCCCACTTTTTCTAGACAATCGGCACTTTATGTCAGCCGGGTTATCAGCCCTGCGTGACGGCAGCCTTTACCCCCAGAACAAGCGTCTGGTACTCATTTTCGTTAGAGGCTGAGTCGACCCCAGGGCCATAGTGCCGCCAGAGGGTTTGGGTCAGTTTAAAAATCCTGACCCCAACGGGACTTCAACCGTCGATCCCCCGGCTTGTAGCTCAGTGCCTTAACCACTACGCTACGGCGTGCCCCCACAATTTAAATATAACAATGCAAATATAAACAATATTGCTATCAACATCATCTTGAGTGTTTGTCAAAATTACCTGAAGGAAATTTATTCATAGACTGCCAAGATTTATTTACAATGCCTTTCTTTACTTGAAAAAAATAAATAGGAATGTTTTTATCAACTATGTTTATATTTAATGTTTTCTTGGAATTTTTATTCAAACTATGCTGTTAGGCAAATAAGATAATTTTAGAAAACATAGGTATTTCTCTCAAGTATGTCTAACGTAGGAAAAACAATAAATTATTAATGAATTCTAAAAGTGTTACACGCCATCAGAAAATTGAAAGCCCATTTGGACAATGACGGTGCCATTGTTAAAATGACTTTCACATGTGGGACATTTCATATGAAGTTGGCAAAACATTTGTGAAAATTGAACTCACATCTTTAAAAGTTTACAATTTTTTAAATGGCGAAACTTTATTTTATACTGAATATCTGAACCGAATTTCAGGTCTTCTTTTGATATAATTAAAGAGTAATAGAGCTGTCAATTTATCATAATGTCTTAAAAAGTTACTTCTTTGAAATCAATTTCTTGAAGTATAACTACTCCCTCAACTTGAAACGATAGTCACATTATAGATGATTTTATGCTCTATCGCTTGAAAATTAGTATGTTAATATTCACGTTTTTTCTGAAGGGCGTAAATTCAATTAATATGCAATTGATCTTCCCGAACATAAATTTTATAACATTAAAAAATACCAGATTATTACCTGATGACCAGTTAATTGTTTCTAATTAGTATTAAAGTGATTAGATATATATGATTTTTAGATCAGTATTATTTATACAGTATATGCTGCAGAAGAGAAGTTAATTGTATATCATAGCAGAGAACAAAAAATAATGTATTTTGAAACATGAAAATATTTCTTACCTTTACTGTAAAATTATTCAATTATATATCGATAGACTAAAAAAAATTTAAAAAATATAATAAAAAATAAACCGCACTGTACAGCATGTGGTCTGAAAAGTAGTCAGAACTTATATTTTAATATATTGCAGGACCTCCATAAATTATATCATTGTCAGGATCACATAAGTTTAGGACATTGAGATGGGAATGTGTGATAGTACAAATGCTTCAATTTTTTTAGGGAAACGCTTGGGGAATAGGTCATAGGAAGGCATAGGCAGGAAGATAATATTTGTGGATCTGAGGAACTTAATATTGGAGATATCAACTGGATTCAGATAGGATTCATTGGAGGGCACTGAATCTATTTGTTCCATTGGACTTAGAGTTACCTAATATTTTATTCTGTATACAAGACAAACATACCATTTAGTAGGTCTGTTAAAAGTGACCAAGTATTTTTTAAATTATGTTATTATATAAACGTGAAAACTCACGATTATTGTGTAGTATGTAAAGTGGTAATTGTTTTAGATCGGGTACAGGCGTGGTCTGTATCTTCCATTCAACCAGATAATTTTTTTTATTCTAGTTGCAATAAAATAAAAATTTACATAATGAAAATGTATTTATTAATTTAGCCTAGTGGAGTTAAGGCATTCGGCCTTCTTTTCTATTCAACGAAGTGAAACATATGTGCCGTTAATAATTTTATATTAAAATTTAAATATTTTGACTAGCACTTCAATAGAAACTTTTTGGATCAAAGAGACATGAACAGACAGGTGAATGGAGAAGACTACACAACAGTGAACTATATGGTCTTTATAGGAAGCCAGATATAATAACAGTTAAGTCTCGTAAACTGCGATGGACAGGACATGTGGCAATGGGGAATGAAAGATGTGCATGGAAGCTTCTTGTAGGAAAACCAGAGGGAAAACGCTCAGTTGGTATACCAAGAATGAGGTGGGAGAATAACATTAACTATGATTTGAGGGAAGTAGACGATACAGAAAATGATAGCTCAGGATAGGGAAGTATGGAGAGCTTATGTCTGCGCGGCCATGAATCTGCGGGTTCGATAGTGCCAGTGAGTTAGTTAGTTATTTGTTAGTTATTTAGCACCTCAATAGAAGGTAACTTATTCCAATTCTACCTTGCAGTAGGGCCTATAACATATCTATGGGCCCTTTATCACGTCCAGAATATCGCGACCTATTCCAGTGTCTCCTCCCTGGACCCATCAAAGGCTCAGTTTCACATATTGAGAAAAGTTGTCTCAGATAATCATGCTACAGTACTCCGGTAATATTATCGTATCTCAAGTTCACATGATCCCCTAGATATTATGGAGTTCCTAGAAACCATTACAAAGCACCGTGGAGCGTCTCGGTACTGAGAAACTATAAACAACAATAAATACGGTATTATGGACTTTTTATTACTAACTAGCCAATACCCGGCGGGCGACGCTACGCCTAAATAAATTAAATGTGTTTTTATGTTTAGGCTTAGTTGAATAAGTAATAAGAAAAATAATTATGCATTTATATCTTAAATACTCCGTGCTGATTAGCCGGCGTTGCATGGGAATCGATACTTATCCCGATCTTCTTGGCATAAATGAGCTGAAAGACAAAACTGGTTATTGAGAGTTATCCAAAGAAAAGAATACCCGCTGTGCTCTGCTACGCTTGCCCGGAAATCTAGTAATCCGATCATCTTGGCATCAATGAGCTGAAAGATAAAAATTATTATTGTGAGTTATCCGTAAAAGATAGACAAATGCTGTCGCGGACTGTTTTATAGATTTTTTTGAGATATTCAATTCTGTGTACATTAATTTGGTGTATACGTTATGGTTATGGGTAGCGGATGAGAACCCTCTATGAGGCAGTCTCATCAAAGGGTCTAACGTCCCTTCCCTCGCGAGCTTCAGGTCACACTGGCCCGGTGTGTAGTACCTGATCGAAGGGTCCCTTGCACAGGGTAACGTGTGAAGACCTCAAAGGACAGAAATAAATGTGCGGAGGAGGCACCCATTTTCCAGAGAAAAATGTGGAGACTCATTTCCGGGGTAACAAGGGAGAAGTCCTCAACGGTCCTTACGAGCGAAGAGGCAGCCCTCCATTTGGGGTTCATACAACTAGGAGCTATGATGTCTAGCCTTAAGATGGCAATCCCATCGTACATCTTACTCTGCGGAACGCCAGTAACGTACCCAGAGGAAATACTTTATTACTAAAAGTCTTATAGATGGATCCAACTTTTGAATGAGAATCTTCTTCTTCTTCTTCTTCTTCCTTCCAAGTATTAGGCCAAGGCCTGTTACGATCCTATAGAAAATTTTCCCTCCAGCATTTTGATCCTTCCGGGAAATTCTCGTATAAGACTTGAAAGCATAATAATAGTCCCTTCGATCGGTTGCTGGCCAAAGGAAGGCAAGACCAGTGATGGGGCTGCCATCTTGTAGCCTCTGGTCAGGCTTTTCTGAAGAAGAAAAGAAAATAAAGGAAAGAAGAAATGGAAGAAAGGAAAGACTTCCTAGCCCTCGGATGCCCTAATAGCATTGGAGTCGAAAAAAACAAGAGTTAACCAAGAGAGGTTAGATAGTAAAGTTAAAAGAGTGCAAAACACAAGTAAGTGGAAGAAATGTTTTGCTCAGCTTGGGCACCTTGTGGTCGCCATCCACATATCCCCTAGATGAGGTCCAACTTTTGAATGAGAATCTATGAGACCGGAACAAGCCACATGGGTTTAATCCGTGATTGTTGATGATGATGATGATGATGATGATGATGATGATGAGGTTATGGTTTAGGCAGCATAAGCCATTTAAGCATCAAAAAAGTAAAAAAAAAAAAAACACGTTTTTTAATTTTTAAGGGTCATATTACAACTCTCTTATAGCCTAAAACCTTTCTGGTTAACTCCTGAACATTTTTCAAAAATAATCAATTGAGTTGGTGTTTACTTGATGAAAATCCATATTTATTAATTAAATATAATAATGAATTGAATATTATTAAACAATTGGCTGTTAATAATGGCTATGACCCTGAAATTATAGAATGTTTAATTAAGAAGGTTCATTACAAAAAAGCAATTAACAAAGTTTTTCCTTTACCCAAAGAAGACACAAAGAAATATGTCGTAATGTCATACATAGGCCCACTTTCAAATAAAATATCTAAACACTTTAAAAAGTTGAACATTAAATTTGGCATTTAAAACTAATAAGGCTCTACAAAGTATAATAAAAAGCAATAAAACCAAAACAAAAAAAAAAAGAAAAATTATCAGGTGTATATAAAATTGAAGTGTGGCACATGTGAAAATATCTATATAGGACAAACTGGTAGACCTTTTATCTCTCGGATAAAGGAACACATGAGAGCATATAACAGAAATTTAGAAAATTCAAAATATGCTAACCACCTATTCCAATTTAATCATTGTTTCGATCCAAATTTTGAAATTTTACATATTTGTGATAAGGGTAAGAAGTTAGATCTTTTGGAGGCTGTAGAAATTAATAAATTTAAAAGTAGTAAAAAACTGTTAAATTCTCAACTTGATTTGAATGAATCCCCTTTGTTAGATTAAAAAAATTAAATAAATGTTGTTGTATTGTTGCTTAGATCAGTTGGAACACAATTCATAATTTGTTAACATGTCTGAAGAAGGTACAGTGTACCGAAACAGCTGTCACTGAATTGTATAATACATATGCAAATCAAATAAAACTACGTTTTATTTTTATTTAATTAATACATTTTCAAAAAGCCTCGTCACAATCGGATGAATGGTATGGCAGCGCATAAAGAACAAACAGACAGACAGACATACATTTGTTTCTAACTCACTGGCACTGTCGAACCCGTACGTTCATGGCCGCGCGTACATAAGCTCTCCATACATCCCTCTCCTTAGATATTTTCCAATCATCCCCTGTATAATTTACTTCCATCAAATCATGGTTAATGCTATTCTCTCACCTCATTCTTGGTCTACCAACTGGGCATTTTTCCTATATATATATATATATATATATATATATATATATAGTCCACCGCTGTGGTCTCGAGATAGCGTGCTGCCTTGTCACGCAGCGGGCCCGGGTTCGATCCTCGTTCGGGACAGTTTTTCTGGGTGAGGTTTTTATCGGGGTTTTTCCTCACCTGTAAGACAAATGTCAGGAAATGTTAAGGCCCAAACGGTCCCCGAAATCACATGGCCATTATCATCATCATCATCCTTATCATTATCGTCATCATAATCATCATCCTTCACCGGTGTGGAAAGCAACGGGATGTAAAGTTGCAAAGGATAGCATGGAAATGCTATGATTGCAGTGAAAGACCTGCCCTCGGACAGAATTACTATGGATATATATTTCACACTGTTCGTTCAATAATAAAAGCATCAATAAATAGCAGTATGCCCTATAATTCTACTCATTCTTTTCAGTTTTTAAAAGTATGGCTGACAAAATCAATACATTTACAGTATTTTATGTCAGATGATCATAAAATTTTTGTTCAATAAACAGATGGCGGATATATATCCTCTGAAGAATAAATCAAGATAAGTGCAATGCGCGTGATTTGCTTGACGTCATCTCTGCAGTTGAACTCAGGAAAAATGAAAAGTACAGTGTACCTCGGTTCAGAAGAGCTGTAGCGTACGGATAAGTAAATATTAATTTCTGTTTAGCTCCGTGCTTATATTCAAGACTAACGAAATCTTCAACTTCATGAAAAGGTGAATTAGTCCATTACTGATTAGAAGATGAAATTACATTAAAGGTAAATTAAAAGAAAATTATTATGAACATCTATGAACCATAAGGGCTTAGGTGAACATGGAATATGGAGAAAAGTAAATAATCGATGAATATAATATATTTGTAAAGGACAAGTTATGGCTCAACTGTACTTCTACTAGCGCACAATTTTTCTGTTGTATTGTTGTAAACTATAGCTTTTGTTCTGTACTTACCATCATTTTCTAATATTTTAAAACAATTTTTATAACATTATTAGACAATTTTAAAGTATTTATTTAAATACGCAAATCGCAATATTATGAGACTGTTAGACTGTTGACGCTAACTGCTATTTTCTCCACAGAGTATATTACTTAGTCTAAGATTTTTCTATCGCTGTTTTGGGTTATCGCTGGTTGGATCAGCGTTAGGGAGTGATAAGTAAATGTACACCCATTTTTAATAAACGTTTGGTAACTCACCATGATGTTTGTGGGTTATCATTCAATGATAACGTTATCGCTGCTACTTCTAACTGCTACCGTGTATTCGCAGTTCTTTGCAGTTTTGAGATAGTGTAAGTGCAGTTTTTCCCAAGTTATTGTGAAGTTTGTAAAATCATTGGAATAAGTTGTGTTCAACTTAGGGCAGATTAGGTTCGAGGGAGTTTTGTAACCCCTCCTCGAGATCTTGGGCCCAGCCTAAATAAATGGCGGTATGAGTCACGCGTGTGATTGCTTGATGTGTGTCGTATCAGGAACATCTTAACACGCTACATATCACCGTATAGTAGATTTTAATCTCATTCATTCCATAAAGTAAAGATGTGTAATACAACGAATAAAACATAATGTTCCCGTGTTAGGGCTTCAAAAACCGAATCCATCTTTATTGATCTAATCTAATCTAAGTTGGCTTGGCTAGGCCATGTTTATAGAATCAATAAATATAGAATGCCCAAAAAATCTTAAACTGTATTATACTTGAAAGAGGTTTAGCAAGGAAAAAGTGAGTACAAGAATTAGAGAGTGGCCTTGATAAAATTAAAGTCAGGGAAAGAAAAAATAAACTCATGAAGAAACGTGAATGGAGGAGAATTTTGAAGGAAACTAAGTCCTCACTGGGCTGCAGATATGAGGGGGGGGGAAAACTGTAACTTTTCCCTTCTCTTAATTTATTACTTCTCATCCATAAATTTTAAATAGTAAATTTTGATAAGTGGGGAACACCGTAGCGTAGTGGTTAAGGCACTGCGCTACAAGCCAAAAAAATCGAGAGTTCGAGTCCCGTTGGGTCAGGATTTTTAAACTGACCCAAACCTTCTGGCGGCACTATGGCCCTGTGGTCGACTCAGCTTCTAACGGAAATGAGTACCAGGCGCTTGTTCTGGGGTAAAGACGGCCGTCACGCAGGGCTGACAACCCGGCTGACATCAAGTGCCGATTGTCTAGAAAAAGTGGGAGCCTTAACGTCCCACTATTCCAAGTGCCTCCTGAGGCCTGTAGTGGGATCATTTTACGTACCTTTACCTTTAAATTTTGATAAAGTCTGTATTTGAGACCAAAATCAGCTGAATCATGTTATAGGTGAATAAAAATCTGTATTTTTAGTGTGTTTTCGTCATATTTTAAACTATAATTGTTATTGGACTCTACTGTTGTGTTCCCTGTTTTTTTATTAATAACTAGCAAATACTTAGCGTGAGCTTTTACGCCTAAATGAATCAAATATGTGTTTTTCTCTTTAGTTGAAATAATGTTTGAAGATAAAAAATATGCGCTTAAACCGGGGTTTGAACCAGGACTTTTAGCTTTATACGCTAATGCTCTATAGTCTGAGCTATCCTAAGCACTAGTCTAAATGCAAATTTTCTTCTTATACATTTTTAATTCCCGAGTTAAAATTAAATTATTGATTAATTAAATTGTTCGGAGAACATTACGACGAACCAAACATGGCAGTTTATTAGTTCTTATTTTCGTATTTCAGGTAAATCCCAACTTCTGATGGTCGGATATCTCTGAGTTTTGGATAATGGCAACCTCGGTTTATTTTAATAGAATATACCGAGTTTCGTTGTGAAATATCGAAAATTGTAATTACTAGAGGATTTTTTTTACTCAACTGCACTTTTACTGTTTTTTGATTTTTCAGTTTATTGCTGTAAACTATAGCTCTTCTTCTGTATTTACCAACATTTTTTAATATTTTAAACTTTTTCAAACAATTTTTATAACATTATTAGACAAATTTCAAGTATTTATTTAAATAAGGAAATCGCAATTCCAGAAACCCATTATACAATATTGTGATGCTAACTGCTATTTTCTCCACAGAGTGTATTACTTAGTGAATGATTTTTCGATTGCTGTTTTGGGTTATCGCTGGTTGGATCGGCGTTAGGGAGTGTTAAGTAAGTGTAGACCCATTTTTAATAAACTTTTTGTAATTTTAATATTATTAATTTTTTAACATAAAATTAGGGATTCATTGCAAAGATTGGTCATTTAAATTTCATAGCGAGATGCTGCCATCTAGCATAAGATTTTTGAACTTTAGTACGATATTGATAGTAATCGAGGATGATAATCGATATGTGGTTCGATTGTGAGTTATCGCTGGCTCTATAAACGATGGCGCATGCATACTGTTGTTCTATACTCTTACTCACTGGCACTATCGAACCCCTAGATTCATGGCCGCGCGGACGTAAGCTCTCCATAGATCCCTATCCTGAGCTAATGCTTTCCAATCATTCCCTGTATAATCTACTTCCCTCAAATCATAGTTAATGTTATTCTCCCACCTCATTCTTGGTCTACCAACTGGGAGTTTTCCCTCTGGCTTTCCTACAAGAAGCTTCCATGCAAGTCTTTCATTCCCCAAACGTGCAACATGTCCTGCCCATCGCAGTCTACGAGAATTAACTGTTCTTATTATATCTGGCTTCCTATAAAGGCCATGTAGTTCATTGTTATGTAGTCTTCTCCATTCACCTGTTTGTTCATCTCTCTTTGGTCCAAAAATGTTCCTAAGTACTTTATTCTCAAATACTTGTAATCTCCTTTCATCCCTTAAAGTAAGAGTCCATGTTTCGCACCCATATAATATAACTGGAAGAATAATAGTTTTATATATTTTCAGTTTAACGTTTTTTGAAAGGAATTGGGACATCGAGAGGCAATGCAATGCATAATAGCACGCATTTCCAGAATTGATCCTGTTGTTCTATAGGACTTCGAAAATATTTCACGTCATTTGAGTGCAGCTTTTCCGAATTTTTAAATGTTCGTTACAGATAAACTCCAACATCTAATGGTTTTAGATAGTAATAGATAGTTACTAAACACTTGCCGTACCTAAAAATATGTATGTACAATTATTCATAAAGAACTGTTGCATGGTTCAGAAGTATTACAAATCGTAAACATACACACATTCGCTTGTAGCCTATATTGTAGATATCTGGAAGTTTCCCGGTAGACTTAATTTTCATTCTGTGCAGGGTTATGTTTAATAAAGTTATATAGCTTACAGGTAGATCACTGATAAAACGTTAAAATTGGGAGAGACAGTATAAATTCGTACATCTATAGCAAATTTAACTACTTCTCTCCTCGTATCTAACTTTCCTCTTCATCTCAGATTTTAATCAGAGAGAAGTTTCAGTGAATTACATTAGAGTGTCGTCAAGTAGACACAGAATGTTTTTTAGAAACATAAAATTGCCTCATCTTTATACACAGTGTGATTCTCAGTGTTCACATACACGCATATATTACTTTTACTTACTTACTCACTGGCACTATCGAACCCGTAGGTTCATAGCCGTGCGTACATAAGCTCTCCATACATCCCTGTCCTGAGTCAATGTTTTCCAATCATCCCCTGTATAATCTACTTCCCTCCAATCATGGTTAATATTATTATTCCACCCCATTCTTGGTCTACCAACTGGGCGTTTCCCGTCTGGTTTTCCTACAAGAAGGTTCCATGCACGTCTTTTATTCCCCATTCGTGCCACATCTCCTGCCCATCGCAGTCTACAAGAATAACATTAACTATGATTTGAGGGAAATAGATTATACAGGGGATGATTGGAAAACATTAGCTCAGGATAGGGATATATGGAGAGCTTATGTCCTCGCGTTCATGAACCTACGGGTTCGAAAGTGTCAATGAGTTAGATAGTTAATGATTTATTAGAAACTGGCGGAGATAAGTCCATAGGCCTAAGGACTTCTCTTCCTGTAATTAGCCAATAATAAAATCATACAAAATTACATATTTTTTACAATTTTAAAGTATTTAAAAATATTTATAGCTACTACACAAACAAAGCATAATGCGGATGCGATCTCTCATTATATCTGGCTTCCTATAAAGACTACACACATAATGATATTGCTCCCAAATTCTACACACATATTTACTAACACGTTTTCAAAATGTATTGGCTCCTCAAAATTTACGCACAAGATATATATTTACTTTAGATACCTCAGCACAGGACATGTTTATACTCGGAATCTTACACAGTTTCTATGATTAGAACATAGAACTCACTTCCCAGTCATGTCAATCATTATTTATCATTATTTAAATCCAAATTAACTGATATCTTAAGTTCCGCCAAATGAAAATATCACCTGCATATCAAATATATATCCACCGCTGTGGTCTCGAGGTAGCGTGCTGCCTTGTCATGCAGCGGGCCCGGGTTCGTTCGGGGCAGTTTTTTTGTGGGTGAGGTTTTTATCGGGGTTTTTCCTCACCTGTAAGACAAATGCCAGGAAAACTTTAAAGCCCAAACGGTCCCCGAAATCATATGGCCATCATCATCATCATCATCACATCATCATCATCATCCCTATCATTGTCATCATCATTATCCTTCACCGGTGTGGAAAGCAGCGGGAACCTACCACACCTACAATTCCCTGGTAAAGCTGGAAGCATAGCATGAAAATGCTATGATTGCAGTGAAGGACCTGCCTTCGAGCAGAATTACTATAGATGGATCAAATATATTCAGAATTTTATGTACCTATAAATATTCACCTTGCAGCAAAACTTTAAAAGGCAGGCACGAGGATCTCTTCAGGGCGTGTTTTAGATTAAACTATTTCTGGGTTCTACCGATCTAAAGGACAAGGAATTCGATGATTAGTAACAATGAGTAGTATAGTTAATTAAAACGGGTTTATTCTATGAACTTCTTATGAACAACACAATTTATAATGAATTAATATTATCTTGAAGGGTACTTGAGCAAATCTAGACTTGCTAGGATATTTACGTACGATCGATTGATTAACACTTTAGATAATAATGTAGGAGTAACAGACTCCTCCGAATACTAGTAATATGATAAACTAGCCCACTCTGTTTTCGTAAGGTAGCCACTGGCCACACTGTATGTACTCGTATGGGCCACCAGCCACACTCCGTGTGTGTATGAGAGCAACACGCCACACACTGTGATCGTATCAGAGCGACTAACCACACTGGGTGTGTGCGTGTGTATGAGTTATTGACCACACACTGTGTTAGCAATAACATTTCTTGGCCTTTTATATTAATTTTCCAAGGACGTTTTAAATTGGCCCAAGTATTCCTTCCGTCTTTGATCCGAGGCTTGATCCTTGGGACTGCGAGCAATGTATAAGATACACCTTGAGGTGGGTTGCTAGCCCGTTTTCATGGCGGGTTTATTTCGGGGTTTCCTCCCTAGGCTGATCGCCTTCACCCAGCTCCAGAGCTCAGCCTGCCCCGTTTTATTTCGGAGTTGTCTCTCCTAGATGGGTTGTCTTGCAGGACTAACGAACCCCATCCGCCCGTTTGTCAATCTACAAGGCAGTAGATGTAGAGTTGCCTCTTCCGTCAGGTACACCGTACCGAAGGACTCCTTCTCCGCTGTATCTGCCGTTGAGGTCTTCACCGTAACCATGGCAAGGGGCCCTCACAAGGTACTATCAGCTGGGCAAGCTGAACCAAGGTTTTTTTTTACGAGGTGTTACTCCTCCCCCTTACCATTTTTCAACCTGGCTTGGGACAGGCTATGGCGGGAAAACATTATTTGATAAAATACAGAACACAGAAATTAGGGACAACTGCCATATTCAAGACATAACCAAATGTATTATAGATAGACGAAAATATTGGAAGGGTCATATAGAAAGAATGGAAGAAAACCGGCTTGCAAAAAGAGCTAAAGAAGATAGACCAATGGACGGAAGAAGAACAAGAGGAAGACCTGCAAAGAGATGGATAGACAGTGAATGTACATCCAGTACGTCTTCCTCCGAGGAGTGATTTTGGAAATAAACAGGATGAAAATACTACAAATTAAGTTTAAGAAGAAGAAGTATTCCTTTTACAAAATGTATTGTTTGCAAATTTACACTTTTATAATAAACATTAGTTTCACTTAGCCAGGTACATATACCTGCCAACCCTTGAGTTACCGTTAACCACTACATAACAAAAGCTTATTCTGTGGTCCCAAATAATAACCAAATTAGTAATTCTAGGAATTACTAATGCTACAACCTATTACCCTATTTTATTTCTATTACTTTTTTTTTTTAGCGTTAGCTAATATTAGATCGCATCCGCATTATGCTTTGTTTATGAACGTAGCTATACATATTTTTAAATACTTTAAAATTGTAAAAATATTTAATTTTGTATGATTTTATTATTGGCTAATTACTGGAAGAGAAGTCCTTATGGCCTTAACTCCGCCAGTTTCTAATAAATCATTAACTAACTAACTCATTGGCACTATCGAACCAGTAGGTTCATGGCCATGCGGACATAAGCTCTCCATATATCCCTATCCTGAGCTAATGTTTTCCAATCATCCCCTGTACAATCTACTTCCCTCAAATCATAGTTAATGTTATTCTACCACCTCATTCTTGGTCTACCAACTGGGCGTTTTCCCCTCTGGTTTTCCTACAAGTTTTTCCGGCACCAATGATTTGTCTGTAAATCATTGGTTTTTAATATTTCTTTTTTTTCAATGAACGGGGAGTTAGCCCGTCGCATCAACCCCCAACCCGGAGGACCAGGAAATTTTCTGTTTGGGTTTTCTTCCCATTCCCTTTGGATATCCCTCTTCACCGCAAGGCAGCGTTTCTCTTTTTCTCTTAGAGATAAGGTTGCCTCTTCCTCCAAATCCACAGTCTTGAAGGTTTCCTTCTTCGTCGACTCTGCCGTTGATTTCTTCACCGTACTGGCTAGGGGCCTTTACAGGGTACTATCAGTCGGAGCCAACTGAACCCTGTTTTTTTAATGAGGTTATTTCTCCTCCCCCTTCTTTCGCGTCCGAGCTTGGGACCGGCCATGGCGGAGTCATTATTATTATTATTATTATTATTATTATTATTATTATTATTATTATTATTATTTATTATCATTATTAGTAGTGGAGTAGTATTTTTAAATGTAAATTTCCTTAGTAAACTTAAAGCGAATTGCTTATTTAATAGGCATTTAATTTCGTATAACCTTTAGAATACACTGAAACATGGTTAATATGTCTGCAGAATATGGCTATATAATCTGTTATTCGGCTAAAATTGCGAGAAAATAGCTGCACCTTTCATGATGTCAAAAATCTCGTTTAGTTCGTAACTGTATATAGAAATAAGTAGACATAATGTTAAAATGTGAATTCCTTGCAAATCATTATGATTTAACAAATTAATTTATTATGTTTCCCCCAACTGGAGGTCGCCTGAAGACAAAGCATACTTTTTAAAATGAATACGGAAAAAATGCACGTGAACAAAATAATAAAATGCCCACCGCTGTAATATCCAGATAGCGTCTTGTTTTGTCATGCACCGGGCCCGGGTTCGATCTCCGATCGGGGCAAGAGTACTGGGTGATGTTTTTTTCGGGGGTTTTCCTCACCTGTAAAACAAATGTCAGGAAACTTTAAAGCCAAAACGGTCCCCGAACATCATATGGTCATCATTATCATATTCATTCGTTAGATTAAGTTTAGAATTAAGGCCTCTCTTGGCGCATCTTTACCATCATCATTACCTATCATAATCATCGGGGCAGTGTAACTCTGCCTTCTAGGCGCCCCAGCCTCAGAAGTGGGTAACAACAAAGCCAATGCCAGGAGAGAATACCACAATGTCAACATATGACTTCCTAGTGGTATTGAAAAATAAATAATAGTTTAAAAAAACTAAAACAACACGCTTTATTAGAAAACCGAACTAAAAAATGAAAAATAATTTTAATTTCCAACACGCTTGGGATAAAATTAAAGTGGTCAACAAAAAAATCATCTCCAACACATCTAGAATAAAACTAGAGTTACTTACAAAAATAATTTTACCATCAGAAGCGTGGGGTGCTCTATATCAATTAATATATTTGATAATACACAGATATTGGTAAAAGTCTGTAAGAGGAAAACGTAAAAACCATAAAAAGCACCCCACGCTTTTGATGGTAAAATTATTTTTTTGTAGATAACTCTAGTTTTATTCTAGATGTGTTGGAAATAAATTTTTGTTGAACACTTTAATTTTAGCGTGTTGGAAATTAAAATTATTTTTTCATTTTTTAGTTCGGTTTTCTAATAAAGTGTGTTGTTTTAGTTTGTTTAAACTATTATTTATTTTTTAAATTTTTAGTTTGATTGATTGTCATAAACCGGAATCCCATGAAAATTTAATTGCTTAATACTCTTCTAAAAATCCTACGGGCCGGATTTGAACCAGCGATCTGTGGATTACTGAAATTAAATACCACTACAGTCCACCGCTCTACCAACTGAGCTCTTACAACGATTGACTAAAAAGTCGATAAGTTCACAACCTATTATACCGGTTATTTTTTTGATATTCTGATGATTCTGGCCAGGATTTTAGAATCAAAAAATGAAATCATTGTATTGTCATTGGTCCTTTACAAGTATATGAAGTTTCAAGTCGATGCAATGTTTTTAAGTGGGTGAAAATCATGTTGAAAGATTCCATTACATAGATAGATGGACAGATACAGGTCAAGCTAATATAAAGCGCGTATAAAAAAGCAATTGATAAAATACACAATCAGTTACACATGTTTCAATGAGATGCTCTATATTAATGATTTCTTAAGATTTTTAGAGATTCACGAACAATTGTGACGAAAACATATTGTGGAAGGATGTTATTTATACCCAAATATTTACAGAAACTAGCTCTGAATATTGGTTCTGTTTCTTTCGCTCCAAACATTAATTCCGTGAAGTTTATGTTGGGGAGTGTATTTTCTTTACGGGATAGTAACCACATAGATATTTTGTTTTTCTTAATGTGTATTTGAATGCGAATAAAACCAACTTGCTTTAAGAAACAGAATGAGTTACATTACTTATTGAACTCATCTCGTATATAATTCATCATCATCATCATGAACAAATTCGTTTTAGGCCATGTGGCCTATACGGTAAACCTAGCGAAGATGATCTTGATCTTTCCACCGATGTTTTGGTCTTCCTTGGTCCCTATGTCCAGTTGGGGTATATTGGAATGTCAATTTTGGAAGTCTATTTCTTGCCATTCTCCTCAGATGATTTTTCCATTCTTGTTGGTATCTTTGTATATCTTCATTTAAGCTTGTTACTCCAAGTTTTCCTCTGATAATAGTGTTCCTTTGCTGATCCAGTCTATTAACTCCTAACAATGATCGTAAGAAGCGCATTTGGCTTACTTGAAGTTTATGAGAGTTTCTTTTATTTAAAATCCAAATTTCACTTCCGTATTTTAGAGCAGCTTTTGATGTGATGTTATGTAATCTTAGTTTTGTCTCTGTCCTCATCTGTTTACCAAAATGTCTTCGTATTACCCCATTCATTTTATTATTTTTTTGTAATTTTGAATCAATGTCACTCTTATACTCTGCAAATACACTTCCTAAGTAAGAGAAATCTGACACGTGTTCTATAATTTTTCCATCAATCTCAATTTTCACCCGTTGTATGTTTTTTTCCACACATTGCCATTGTTTTTTGATTTTGAAGTGGAAATTTTCATATTATATTTGCTAGCAATTTTGAATAATTGATACGCTGCTATTTGTAAGCTATCTTCGGAGTCTGATAATATTATTTGATCATCAGCATATAATATTGTTTGAATTATTTTATTCCTAGTTATTGAAATTCCACTATTTACTGTTTGTTTCCATTCTTGCACTATTATGTTAATATATATATATATATATATATATATATATATATATATATATATATATTAAATAAGAGTGGAGATAGTCCACATCCTTGTCGAACACCTTTGCTTGTCGTATATAATTGTATGGATATAAACGGTCATTTGGTTATCCTTAATGTCCTTTCACGATACATTTAAAACTAAAAGACAATTTATAAATAATCCCCTGGCCTAGAGCATTGGTTTATACAATTTATAGTGGATTCATGACTATGAATGGCTAATGGGTAAATTTTCATATAAATTTACCAATTTATTCATACAATTAACATATTTTTTAAAATTTAAATTGTTGTTAAACAGTAGTCCTACATATTTCTTCATTATTATTACATGTTACATCTCGTATTCTGTCTTTTGACACAAAAACAAAAAAAATTCACGTGGAAAACAAGGTTTTTAATAAATTTATAGACTTATATAAACAAAAGCGTATTATTAAATATCAATGATAAAATAATTATATTTGTTTTTGATTTTAGTATACTTTATAAAGTGGATCAAGTAACTTACTTAATTTGGATAATTCCAATTTAATTACCAGGAAATCCGCAATCTCGTAACATAATTAAAATTATTATTTTCACTTCGTTGGATAAGAAAACGTTACTCTTCCTTCTTCAGAGTTCTTTATCGTTCGTCCTCAAATTTGTATATTATTTTGTTTGAAAAAAATCTATTTTAATGTTACTTAATAAATACAACTCTTAAAGTTTTGTATGATTTTCAAAAATATATTTTAAATAAATATTTATGAAAATCATATAAAACTAGTTATATATATTAAATAAATAATTTGTTTTCATCAAGTAAACAGCAAATCATTTGATAACAATAAATTTAATAGATTCTTAAAAATTAGAAAATTTTGAATAATTGAAAAATAAACTACATGAAATGTTAACACAGTATCACGTAAAACGTAACATATTAAATGAACCATATACATTACATTCAAAACCATAGAATAGAAAATAAAATATTTGATTAAGTGTCATACCATATATATAATAATTTTGTTATTAAAAATAAAATAAAATAAAATAAATACGTTGAGGTTTAGTCACAAAGATTAATTGTAAAAAAAAACATTGAGGATACAACATATAGTTAAAATTATATCATTTTAATGAAAATGAAATTATTTAAAATATAAATACTTAGGAACAATAATCACAAATACGAATGAGATGCACAAAGAAATTAAACATAGGCTCAATTCTGGGAATGCGTGCTATTATGCATTGCAGAGACTCGTGATGTCCGAACTCCTTTGAAAAAACGTTAAACTGAAAAAATATAAAACTATTATTCTACCAGTTATATTATATGGATGCGAAACATGGACTCTTACTTTAATGGAGGAAAGGAGATTACAAGTATTTGGGAATAAAGTACTTAGGAATTTTTTTGGACCAAAGAGAGATAAACAGACAGGTGAATGGAGAAGACTACATAACTATGAACTACATGTTCTTTATAGGAAGCCAGATATAATAAGAACAGTTAAGTCTCGTAGATTACGATGGGCAGGTCATGTTGTACGTATGGGGAATGAAAGACTTGCATGGAAGCTTCTTGTAGGAAAGCCAGAGGGAAAACGGCCAGTTGGTAGACCAAGAATGGGGTGGGAGAATAGCATTAACTATGATTTGAGGGAAATAGATTATACAGGGAATGATTGGAAAGCATTAGCTCAGGATAGGAATGTATGGAGTGCTTATGTCCGCGCGGCCATGAACCACGGGTTCGATAGTGCCAGTGAGTAAGTAAGTATAAATTTACTGAGAAAGAAATAAAAGTCGAAGAGATATTGGTTGAAATATGAAACGTGGTGGAAATAATTTACAGTTCCACATAATATGATAGGATTAGAGTTCGAGATATTTCAAGCTTTTTCATACATCTGAGAAAAAAATGAGATAAATCAAATCCTTTCCAAGCCATGGTTTCCTTCTTTGATAAAACATTCCGTCCCCTCTTTCATGCTTCTGGGGTCAGAAATGGGGAATTCAATGTCAAAGAGTAAGGTTAAAGAGTCAAAAGCCCCCCCCTCCAGGGGAAGTCTCAAAGTAAATATGTATCTGATTTCAAAACTCTTTGAGAGAGGAATTGCGCTTAGGTGACATTAGGGAAGGATAATACTGTACGTGCACATGGAGGGTGGAAAATGGCACCAATCGCACAAACTAGATGAAACATCGAAAGAAGTGCTGCTTTCAGAATTGGAAGACGTAGGCCTATTCCATTTATCGGTTGGATGCCTAGGGAATATTTAAGAAGAATAAGGTAAAGGGAATATTTGATTACTTTGAAAGGGGGGTTATAAATCCTCATGGAGTTTATATTTGAACAAGATCATAGATGGAACTTTAAATCAATATTCTTTTTCTTGAAGAGAATACGGTATTGGTTTAGTATTTTTGCGGTGAGACAGAAGTCATTTTATTCGATTCCAGTCCGAGGATATACATATCCATCCATAGTAATTCTGCCCGAGGGCAGGTCTTTCACTGCAATCATTGCATTTTCATGCTATGCTTTGCAGTTTTACTAGGGAATTATAGGTGTGGCAGCTTCCCGTAGCTTTCCACACCGGTGAAGGATGATGATGACAATGATAAGGATGATATGATGGCCGGATGATTTTCGGGGACCTTTGGGCCTTAAGCTTCCTGACATTTGTCTTACAGGCGAGAAAAAACCCCGAGAAAAGAAACCTCACCCAGGAGCCTGTCCAGACCGGGAATCGAACCCAGTTCGTGACAAGGCAGCACGATACCTCGAGACACAGCGGTGGACGTTATATATATCCATCCATAGTAATTCTGCCCGAAGGCAGGTCCTTCACTGCAATCATAGCATTTTCATGCTATGCTTGCAGCTTTACTAGGGAATTGTAGGTGTGGTAGTTTCTCGTTGCTTTACACACACACACACTCACACACACACACACACACACACACACACACACACGCACGCACGCGCATATATATATATATATATATATATATATATATATAGTCCACCGATGTGGTCTCGAGGTAGCGTGCTGCCTTGTCACGCAACGGGCCCGGGTTCGATCCCCGGTCGGGGCAGTTTTTCTGGGTGAGGTTTTTATCGGGGTTTTTCCTCACCTGTAAGACAAATGTCAGGAAAACTTTAAGGCCCAAATGGTCCCCGAAATCATATGGCCATCATCCTTATCATTATCATCCTTACCATTATCATCATCATCCTTCACCGGTGTGGAAAGCAACGGGAAGCTACCACACCTACACAATTCCCTAGTAAAGCTGCAAACATAGCATGAAAATGCTATGGTTGCAGTGAAGGACCTGCCTTCGGGCAGAATTACTGTTGATTGATTGATATATTATATATATATATATTATATATATATATATGCCCCATATATAAATTTGTAAATGTTTGACATTTATTGAAACTCATGTCATTGAAATCAAGATTTATGCCCTAGTCATGTTTGTAGCAATTGCCATTTTTTTATTATTTACTTTACACATATATGTATAAGCATACATACACATATATTTATACTTCGCTTTTACTTGGAAATATTCAACGGAATAGCGTGTATTTGGGGAATTAATTACTCAGAGTTGACCAAAATCAACGCTGCTGCCTTCTTTTATTTGGAGTTGGATTTCCAAAGGCTTTGGAAAAATCTTTCTTATTTTAAATTACCTGGCTCTCCAGATATGGGCTTGTGCTTGGGGATAACAACCAGGTCTTATGGAGAAGTATCATTCTTATGATCCTGAATATTTGCACATAGTTGGATAGACAATCTTTTCATGTGTTCCTAATATTTTTTATAAACGTTTACTGGATTTATTTGAATAGCTTTATGAAATGGTGATTTTAATTATGAGTAATTGAGTCCTAGTAAAGAAATTATTCGTAGAAACCAGCATTAGTCTTGCCCATTGACAGCATAAAATATTAGTTTGTTCAACCACTAGTTTTGAATCCGAGACCCTCCAAACATGCCTTAAACCCTACGTCTGAGCTCAATTGATTGCAATATAATGATTATCAAATTTTAACTATTTTAAAACACCTGTGCCTTGTAAATTGTAAAAAGGGGATTTAAATAAACGCCCAAATCCTAAATTTGAAACTACAATTTATCTGTTGCATGTTATAGAAATTTCTCAACGAATTTTATTTAATGTCCGATTTTAAAGAATTTTTTTTACTAAATGTATTATTTTATGATCTACAGAAAAGGAGATAATAAACTTTGGGTTTCAGGTAATGGGTGCTCATTTATTTATAAAAACAATTTTTTTTTTAATCCTGCACTTGTAAAATATGAGAGATACATCAGTGTAGATACCTTAAAATATGATGTTCGTTTCGATTCAATGATACAAATATCACAGTTGATAAAACAAACCATTGAATAATTAAATAATTCACATGTGGCAAATTTAATATATGAGTATTTTTTCTTTCTTTTCCTTAGTTTAATCTCTCTCTCTATTTATAGATATCTTTATGTGCCCTATGGTACCCGACCTTAAAGGGACACTACCTACGATTAAATTATTTTAAATTAGGATCAAATGCATATTTCTTTGACCGCAAAAGTATGTGTATGAGTGATAACCTAAATACCAAGACCAACTCCGAGACACACAAATATTTAAGACAAAACTCGTGCAATGTTCATTCATGCAATTATATACTAAACAAGGCAAATTTAAAATTAATTATTGTTATGCCCAAATGCCGCTCGGGGACTATTTCGTTCTTAATATTTAATGGTTTTTATCTTACAGGTAATGAAAAATCCCGAAAAAATCTCACTCAGGAAACTTGTCCCGACGGGATCGAACCCTGGCCAGTGCGCTTGAAACAACGACATTACCTTCTAGACCACAGCGGTAAGCACAACGAAAAGTAAATGGATTAATTATACTATTCGAATGAAAATGGATTTAAAAATTATTTGGGGATTCTTCACAACATGTGACGCGAATTTTTTTTTTCTGGTTTCCAATCATACACTATGCGCATGCGCCAACAAATGCGAAGCTGTTTACGCTAGGGAATCACGGGATGCAGCCAACATATACACGATATTTAACGATCCTAAAAGCAAGTAGAGAAAACCAGCTATAACGGCTGGGGGACTCGACATGCTGACCACATGTCACCCCTACACTGGCTAGATGATCATCTACCTCTGTAATTGACACATGTGGATGTGAGGCCAGCAGCCGGATGGTAGGCTAAGGGCCTTCTAGGCCTGTTGCACCACGGAATTATTATTTCATTATTATTATTATTATTATTATTATTATTATTATTATTATTATTATTATTATATAAGCTAACCAATTTAAATAACTTACTCTAACATGTGAAAGGCCAACCTAAAAGATAACCTAATGCTATTTAAGCACTCTAACCTGTGAAAGAAGGCAACGCCCAAAAATAAATATTAAGTTCTGAAATTCTGGAGTCTATGCGTACAGTTCATTAGTATATACTCTATGTTGGATGCACTGGAACAGTCTTTGTTGTTGTGTAGAATATTCGTTAAAATCAATATGGCTGCCACGTCTTCACGCTACATATGTAGTTAAATATCGTAGAAAAAATATATTGAAATATTCGTTTAAAAACATTTAAATTCACTGTAAATGGTGGGAAATAATTTGAAAAATCGAAACCCTACGAATAAAATTTGATAGGAGTTTATGAAGGAATTAAAAAAGTTGTGTCACAGATTATAAAGAATAGCCAAATATTTTATAATTAATAACTTAATTATGGCTATGTTATCTTTTAATGTTCAGTTTTTGTATCGTGTTTTCTCTCTAATTTCATTACACCTGATTGGAAGCTTTCTAATCAGAGACACTTGTTTCTGTCATCCCTGTACTGTGAACTAGTTAGTGAGGCGGAAGACTTACGTGTCCTCATCAGCGGGTTTCTGTAATGTCCACAAACAGAGAAAGTAACCGTCTGCAACCCTCCGGAGGCACTCTCTCGCTCTTAAATAAACTTGATTTGATATTTGCTGCGAGGGGAAAAGGGGATTTGTCAACTTTGATATTATCTGTTTGTTTGCTTCAAGTTACTAACGTTCCTCTGTGTGAACCCCAAATGCAAACGCGTCCAGTGAAAAATACAAAAATATATATATATATATTATATATATATATATATGTTCTCTCTAGAATTATCCATTAATTTTTAATCATCTATCTCAGTATCCATTCGTAACATTAGTAAATTTTCAAACATGCGATTTTAAGTTAATACGAAAATATTTAGAAATAAAAAGTTAAACTTTTTTTAGGCAATTTTATGCAATAGAAAAGCATCTAGATCAGGAGTTCACGGGTTTATTTATCTAATCCAACAATATATTTTCGCTGATTGTACGGGAAACGTTCATTGTGTTTACGATGAGACGTAAAACAAGTCTGGGTGAAAGAATCAACTATATGCAGTCTAGGATTTAAAGAGAGATCAGGGCTCGTTTGGTTTAGGTTGGGGGCATGGAAATTTCTAAAAATTACCAACGATCACGATATGCGAATATGCCCAATGTGCGGGAGCTTTGAATACGAAATTCTTATATTAGGAGAATGTAACGATTTGGAATATTGGAAGCGTCATTTGTTGCCGGAAAGATTTCTAAATTCACATCCTGTTAGATTGTTATGCTATGAGTTAATGGTAAACCCAGAAAATTGGATAAACTTGGGAAAATTCCTGGATATTACGCGGAAAATAAGAACAAAACTCATTCGTGAATAGATACATATATAAGCAAGAGTAATATTATTAATACTAAATAACTATACTACATTTATAATGTTGAGTGATTCCGGGTTCTGTGGCCGTGGTCCATAGTTGGTGTTGATACCAGACGTTTCGCCCTCAACTGCGGAGGGCATCTTCAGTGGCGAGTGCTTCTAAGGCGTGTTTCCTGGTCGGAAGATCCGACCAGGAAACACGCCTTAGAAGCACTCGCCACTGAAGATGCCCTCCGCAGTTGAGGGCGAAATGTCTGGTATCAACACCAACTATGGACCACGGCCACAGAACCCGGAATCACTCAACATTATGATTACCGGCCGTGAAAGCCTGCATTCAACTATACTACATTTAATTCTTGTAATAAAATAATTAATATTTTCCATGGATTTTACATCATTTTTTTTTGCTAGTTTTGATAACTAAAAATAATGTATTCTTTTTTTCATACCAAGATATTTATTAGGCCCACTCATATTTTCATTTTGCAGTATTGCAATACAATTTCTGTGCATCTTTCATTTCCAAACTCATGTTATATCAATTGCACCAAATCTGGCCCTTCAGACGATGCTTTTCCGGATAACCAGATAATTATAAGTAATCCTGAAGATGAGCTGCACAGAACAGTTTATATTTTACCTAAGTTATGTGACAATTAGAAAAGAAATATTAACGAAGTTCTACAAAGTAAACATTTTAAGAACAGTAAAAGGATATACCCTTTTAGATGAAATGTAAAATGAAAAAAATGAGGGAAGTGTTAGAAATTAATTCTTTGGAAGAAAAAAAAACTACAGAAATTAATGGAGACACTATGTTTTGATAGAATACCGGAAGAAAGGTTCCCAAGGAGAATATTATACTATAGGCCTAAGGGCAATCGACATCCAGGTATACCAAGAAAACGTTGATGTTTTAAAGCCGGAATAAGTACCTTAGTATTGCCTAAATATATAAATGACTATGAACTTATAGACTATCAGTTTGCAACAAACATTCACAAATTTCCCTTAATTAAAGTTCTCCATCGTTCTCTGTCCTCTTATGTCTTCATCTGTTACACCAAATTTCCTCATTGAATTTTGAATGTTATTTTCACAGGTTGTTCTTCCTTTTTTTGTTCCTTCTTTCAATTTTCCATACATAGACGGCCTTTGGTAATGTTCCATCCTGCATTCTTCTTACGTGTCCATACCATTTTAGCCTTCTGTGTTCAATCTCATCCATTATTTTTCTTTTTGCATTCATCCATTTTCTAATTTCTGTATTTCTAATTTTATCCAGTCGAGATTTTCTGGCACCTCTTCTCCAAAAATCCATTTCAAGTGAAGTTATTCTGTTGACATGTTGTTGTGTCATTGTCCAAACTTCCGATCCATATAACATTATACTTTCTAGCATGGATTTATATATTAGTTTTTTGTTCTGTTAATGATGCTTTTACTCCATAGTATAGAATTTAACATTCCTATGGTTTTTCATCCGTTATTAATCTGTTTTGCTATTTCTTTATTTGATGTTCGATCTTTCTTTATAATTGATCCCAAATAACAGAAACCATCGCTCTTCTTTGTCTTTACCCAATAAATATATAATTTTGTACCGAAATCAAGATTTCGATACAGGGATTACGTCATACTGCGCAACCTATACGTCATCGCGTCTCCATTTCGTGTGTGATCTTTGTGAACAGTGCCAAATGCTCCCCTACCTACCCCTTCCTTTCCAAGTACGCGCGTCGTGTGCTATCGCGCATTCTCCCCTCTCCTTGTGAACTCTCATAAAGAGCTGTGTTTTCTAACATCAGATCATCATCTGTTGAGTTATCGTCGGAGTCTGGTCAATATAGCTCAGACGAGCTAGTTTCGTTTCTTAGTCCTTTAGGCCAGGGTGGAGCCGCAAGGACCGTATACCCCAACCCTAGGCTGGACTAGTGTGAGTGTAAATCTATGTATGTTTATTAATATTATTTTTGTACAAGATGATCAATGATAGTATTATTTTCTTTGTTAAATTAATTATTTATTCATTTATTTTCAATGTTATATCTGACTATCTTTTTGACTCGCATTAAAACTTTAGTTATTAATTAAATAAAAATAAAACGTAGTTTTATTTGATTTTCATATTTATTATATAATTCAGTGACAGTTGTTTCGGTACACTGTACCTTCTTCAAACATGTTAACAAATTATGAATTGTATTCCAACTGATCTAAGCAACAATACAACAATATTTATTTAAATTTTTTAATTTAACAAAGGGAATTCATTCAAATCTAGTTGAGAATTTAACAGTTTTTTACTATTAAATTTATTAATTTCTACATTTTACATATTTATGATAAGGGTAAGAAGTTAGATCTTTTGGAGGCTGTAGAAATTAATAAATTTAAAAGTAGTAAAGAACTGTTAAATTCTCAACTTGATTTGAATGAATCCCCTTCGTTAAATTAAAAAAAATTAAATAAATATTGTTGTATTGTTGCTTAGATCAGTTGGAACACAATTCATAATTTGTTAACATGTCTGAAGAAGGTACAGTGTACCGAAATAGCTGTCACTGAATTATATAATTAATATGAAAATCAAATAAAACTACGTTTTATTTTTATTTAATTAATAAATATGGATTTTCATCAAGTAAACACCAACTCAATTGATTATTTAAAACTTTAGTTGTCTATTTTACTTACTTATGCCTATTCATTTAGCATCTAGCCTATGTCAGATATGAAGGTAAAATTCCAAAGCTTACTCAAGCGCGTGTGAGTTCCTCTTTCCTTAAAGCCTCCACGATTATAGCTTGTAGCTTACTACACATTACATGTTTGATAATTTATTAAGGAAAGTTGAATTAATCTTTGCCTTTTATGGGCCCGGGCAAAGATATCTTAATTTGAGCAATCTATGTTTTCTATTCAAAATATTTATCAACAACAATGGTTTGATCCAGCACCAACACGCGGTGTAATCTTTGGTAGTAGATCGCGTGGTTAAAGGGTTCAAGTCCCGGTGCAATTTATCTGGGTCATTTGTTAAATACTCTGTTTTGTTTTTATTGATTTTCAAACCCCATTTCTGATATGTCTTGACAATTTGATTACACATATAATTTGCATCTTATTTATTTATTTTTAATTCATGTTAATTACTAAGATTGGTTGGAGAAAACCCTCAATGATGAGGAAAATTCTAAAATGAATGAATGAGTATTGCCTAATCCCTGGAGTGCAGAAAAAAAAGAAGTAACCAATATACAGGGTGTAACAGGACCTCACTGACAAAATTATAGGGATGATAGGCCATGCAGAAAGGATAATTTTTTGTGAAGGAACATATAGTCGCAAACACGTCGTTTATGAGTTATGCGCTGATGAAGGTGTTCACCCGTAGGGTTCGGAATTGAATACAAACAGTATTGTACACGTATCATTTTATTGAAAATACATGTTTTTACAATAAGTGTTCAAACACTCGACCCTGAGCCTCATTGCATGTTTGATATCGTCGCAGCAACGATCGGCTAGTACGGCCGACCATGGCAGGATTTTTTAGACGTCGTCAAAACACTTATTGTTTGAACACTTATTGTAAAAAACATGTATTTTTCAATAAAATGATACGTATGCAATTGTTTGTATTCAATTCCGACCCTTACAAGTGAACACCTTTATCTGCGCATAACTCATAAACGACGTGTTTGCGATTGTGTGTTCCTTCACAAAAAATGATCCTCTTTGCATGGCCCATCATCCCTATCATTTTATCGGTGAGGTCCTGTTACACCATGTATATATAAATAAATAAATACATATTTTTTCCTATATATTATAAGGTTTTACAATGTAATTTTCATAGAAAAGTGTTGGAAGTTCGTAATTTATAAATATTCCATTCACAAAACAGATAATTTTCAGTTTTGCTCTAAATTATTTGCAGAACAAAACGTTACAGATCTTAAATTCCATTCTTACAAATAATTTTGCTTTTTCTTGAGAAGAAGAGTTGCAGTTTTCGGAAATTCAATCCTACACTAAGTGACATAAGCCATGGATTTTACTTTCTATGTTTTGTTCGCTTTTAAATTGCCTGTTAGAAAAGTCAAGCGCTGCCAACTGTCGATCTGTTCTCAAAATCTCACCTGTGACTTGACACGTTCAAATACAAATTGCCCTGGACTCCAAAGCCCCATGTGGTCACAGCATTTCCCGCCGAATTGACAATGATATCGATAAATATTTAGTGGCGCTGGAATCCAGGTCGTTCACACAACAAGCTCCATAGAACATGGCACATTCAAGCTTTCCTGAAAAAAAAATCCCCGCAAAGTCAATGTCTGAGTGAATCCCAGATCTATATTATTCAAACAACTATTTTTATTGTAAAGAATCGAATTCCGGTCCCTGAGATGCTAATGAGACACACATAACCGGCACACTATAATATATATATGTATATATATATATATGTGTATATATATATATATATATATATATATATATATATATGTGTATATATATATATATATATATTTGTTGTTGTCTAATGTGCTGCATCTAACACTGAAGTCATTAGAAGTCTTGCTCTCCAATACTTTGTCTTAGAATCTTCATGTTTGACAACGATATATATATATACCTCATACGCCGCTCATGGAGACATGGCTGCTTCCCTAGCGGGAATTTCTTGACCTAGCTAATTTAGTTACATCTATTTCCATACAGATGTCAATGAGTGATATGTGAAAAGCACATTGCCTCAATGAGACATCTAGTAAAGAACTAAGGTATTACTTGGATGGGGAAGGCTGGTTAAATTTTGCTCAGATGCACTAATTTAGACTTGAGGTTCTTTTACGGGTCCGAAAATCTTTAAACGAAAATTGAAGTGAATAAAATCTATATTTTAGTCAAGCGAAATGTCAGAAATAATCAATTAATGTTTATTAATCAAGTTTACTTGATTGCTAGATGAATTGGTAATTTGAGATGTGGAACCCAGAGTTCAGAAAAAATACGAGTTTATTAGTGATTAAATTTGTTTACATTTTATGCCCATAATCCCGTTTTAGATATATATCATATTTATTTAGTAAAGTGACCGAGTTATAATGAACATGCAAGATTTATTTAAAGTTTTATTAAGGAACGTGGGAAATCTGACTTTTAATAGTTGGTGATTAGTAGGTGGCGGTTCCTACATGTCGTTTTTTTGTACCTCTATTTGAGTGTAGAGTAAGTACATAACATGTATGTAGGTCTTACGATGAAAATTGGGCCGGTACGTTGTATGCTGTTAAAGTCACTGTAGTTCCACTTGATTTTATTGTGAACTTTTACTTGCCCTACCTCAGTAGCTAGTCGGTTCCTGTTTCAGGGTGAGCGCTGAGACTCCTATCTATAACGGGTTCGGAAGGAGAATTGCGTGGGAACAGACAATCACTAATTATTTGAATTATTTTATTTAATTAATCTCTGCCAATTTAAATGCACGTTACACTGTGAAGATAAAACTTTTCTGTCCCTGGCCTTCGATATTTCACTAATGAGGACTAGCAAATTACTTATGAATTTGAGAGATTTCCCCTAAGTCCATAATCGTTGTTACAAGACATTTTAACCAAAAATTCTTATTATGAGGTGTTGAGTATAAGTATATATAATTTTGTCCTCATGAGTTTCGTATCGAAGTCAGGACCAATTATTCCCATATATGGTCGTATACCCTACCTCTGATTTTGATTGGTAAGAATATTCAATCACATGTCTTCTCAGGGCGTAAATATTTTTATTTACATTCCCGCCTACATTTGTGATTTTATTCTCACGGCTAGGGAGCGTGTTTGCCAGTTTGGGCATTCCGCGATTGTAAATTTTGGAGTTAGAAGTTTCTCCCAAACGTGATTTTTGAAGCTAGACCCAGCTTAAGGATTTCAGGTCTAATTAGAGAGATTACATATTTATGACTTCTTCTTTTTACTTAGGTTTTCAACCGCTCCTTTGCCAGAACTTTTCCCAATAATATTTATTTAATTTCTTTTAAAATTATATTCAGTTAATTCATTATTTATTCATATATCATATTCCTTAATCACTAGACTAGATTAGGGCCGTATCATATTCGTCACAAAATTTAGTGATTTTATTGTGTCTTAGTATATTTTTCCTTCTTTTAGATTTTTGGTCACGTTTGTTCTAATTTCTGTAATAGATTTATATTTTATTCATATTTTGGGGATTTTTATGTCTTCCGATAAGTTTATATAACCGACATAATATATGTAAATAGGAATTTGCCCCTCCATGGTATCTTTACCTTGTCGTGGTGGAGTGGCTTGTGTGCTTAAATGATCCTGAGAGCTATGCCGGCGGTAGCATTGCTGCCGATAGGGTTACCCATGCCGGACTGGTCGAAGGTGATAAGCCAGACGAAATAAGTACCTTGGTCGAAAGAGTGACGATCTTTCACCGTAAAAATACAACCGTCAAGAAATGCGGACATGGGTTCTACTGGGGTAAAATTTTCCGGAGGTCAAATAGTCCCCCATTCGGTTCTCCGGGCGGGGACTACTTCAGGGAACCCATGCCAAAGGCTCAAACACAGGGACATGTTCCTAGGAACATGGAATGTTAGGACTTTATACAATAGCGGGGCACTAGAGATATTAACGCCGGAATTGGATAAATCGCCCTTGGATATAGTCGCTTTACAGGAAGTTAGGTGGCCAGGAGAAGGTAGTCAGGAATCAGGAAGCTTTACATTATACTATGGGGGTGCAGAAAGACCTGCATTTGGAACGGGGTTTTAGTCAGAGAGGAGGATACTATCCGCTATCCGAGATATTAAGTTTGTTAGTGATAGGATATCATACATAATTCTAAAGGGTAAACGACATGATTATAATTATAAATGTACATGCCCCCACAGAAGATAAAGATGACAAGATCAAGGATGAGTTCTATGAAGAATTAGAATGCTTATTTGATAGCCTTTCACGATATCATATGAAAATTGTCTTAGGAGATTTTAATGCAAAAGTGGGGCGGGAAGATATATTCAAACCAACAATAGGCAAATTCAGTCTTCATGAAGATAGTAACGACAACAGGGTTAGATTAGTCACATTTGCCACATCAAAGAATCTCATTGTTAAGAGCACAACATTTCAGCATAAGGATATTCATAAATACACATGGACGTCCCCAGATGGAGAAACTCGGAACCAGATAGATCATGTATTAGTGGATAAACGCTGGCACAGTAGCATCATTGATGTTAGATCAGTTAGAGGGACAGACTGCAGATCATCATCTGGTCAGGGTGAAAATCAGACAACGGCTATCGCTTATGAGAGGAACAAACGCTAAAGATGATTCTGTAAAATATGAATTAAAAAACTTGAAAAATGATGAAATGCGGCAAGAATACCAAATCAAAATTGCTAATAGATTTGAAATACTGGAATCTTCAGATGACAATGTGGCAAACGAAGAAGAAACTGATATAAATAAAGAATGGGAGGCTATAAGAGATACTATTAAATTGTCAGCATCAGAAAGCATTGGTTGTTTAAAAAAGAGGCAAAACAAGAAATGGTTTGATGAGGAATGTGCCGACATTGTAAAGAAAAGAAAGCTAGCAAAAATGAAATGGTTACACGAGCCAAATGAAGTAAATTTAGAGCAATTGGGTAGTGTTAGACGGGAAACCACCAAGTTACTAAAGAGTAAAAAAGAGGGAATATTTGAGAAAGAAGATTAATGATCTTGAAATGAATGCAAAAAATAGGAACATTAGAGAATTATATCAGGGAATTAGTATAGAGAAGAAAGGGTTTCAGGCTTAGAACAAACATAATTCGGAATGAAAATGGGGATATGATTGCAGATTCCAAGAGTATATTAAATAGATGGAAAAGTTATTTTAATCAGCTATTAAATGTACATACAGAACAGGACATTGAAGAGGATAAGTTACAGACAGCAGAAATGCTAGTCGCAGAGCCAAGTGCATTAGAGGTTGAAATGGCAATTGAAAAATTGAAGATGTATAAAGCATCAGGTTCAGATGAGATCCCAGCAGAACTGATAAAATCAGGGGGAGAAAAATTGATGGACAAGATACGCTGTTTGCTTAGTATGATTCGGGAAAAAGAAGCTCTTCCAGATGAATGGAAGGAATCAATTATCGTACCAATTTATAAGAAAGGAGATAAAACTGATTGCAACAACTATAGGGGCATCTCATTACTTTCAACTTCGTACAAAATTCTAACAAATATATTAGTAAGCAGACTTACTCCCTATATTGATGACATTCTAGGAGATCATCAATGTGCATTTAGAAGAAACAGGTCTACAACAGATCAGATTTTTAGTATAAGACAGATTTTAGAAAAGAAATGGGAATATAATGGTACTGTACATCAACTATACGTAGACTTCCAAAAAGCATATGATTCAATTAAGAGGGAGAAGTTATATAGTATCCTGCTGGAGTTCGGAATTCCTAAAAAGTTAGTTAGAATTATACGAATGTGTCTAAATGGCTCAACGAGTAGGGTGCGTGTAGGCAAACAGTTTTCAGACACTTTTGAAATCCAGAATGGGTTGAAGCAAGGAGATGCACTATCTCCTCTACTATTTAATTTTGTACTAGAGCATGCCATTAAATCTTTAGAGAATGAGGAAGGCTTACAACTGAATGTATTAATAAGCTGTTAGTTTATGCTGATGATGTAGTACTACTGGCCGATAGCGAGGAGATACTAAAGGCCAACACGCACACACTATTGAGTAACACTAAGAAATTAGGACTGGAAGTAAATATCAGTAAAACTAAATATATGGTCACACGTAGAAATACATTATATAATGGAAATGGACAGCTAATGACAAATGAGGGAAATTTTGAGGAATTGGCTGAATTCAAATACCTAGGAACAATAATCACAAATAGGAATGAGATGCACAAAGAAATTAAACATAGGCTCAATTCTGGAAATGCATGCCATTATGCATTGCAGAGACTTTTGATGTCCCAACTCCTTTCAAAAAACGTTAAGCTGAAAATATATAAAACTATTATTCTACCAGTTATATTATATGGGTGCGAAACATGGACTCTTACTTTAAGGGAGGAAAGGAGATTACGAGTATTTGAGAATAAAGTTCTTAGGAAAATTTTGGACCAAAGAGAGATGAACAGACAGGTGAATGGAGAAGACTACATAACAATGAACTACATGGTCTTTATAGGAAGCCAGATATAATAAGAACAGTTAAGTCCCGTAGACTGCGATGGGCAGGACATGTTGCGCGTATGGGGAATGAAAGACGTGCATGGAAACTTCTTGTAGGAAAGCCAGAAGGAAAACGCCCAGTTGGTAGACCAAGAATGAGGTGGGAGAACAACATTAACTATGATTTGAGGGAAGTAGATTATACAGGGAATGATTGGAAAGCATTAGCTCAGGATAGTGATGTATGGAGAGCTTATGTCCGCGCGGCCATGAACCTACGGGTTTGATAGTGCCAGTGAGTAAGTAAGTAAGTAAGTAAATAGGAATTTGCATGGCCACCTGTTTGGAAGTCTCTTTTCTTTCATGAAAATCCTTGAAAAAACTAACGTTAGAAACCCCGCTTTCATAGTATGGTGAAAAGTTGGAAAAGTAGCCAATGTAAATAAACAATTAGTGTTAATATTAATAGTTGCATTATATTATAACGTCATGTTCATTGCCTTTTTGGGTCATATTTAAACATTTTTAGGTCATAAATGGATTTTTTTTCTACTTTTAGGCCATATAAATACACCACTTTGTTATCAGTATTATCTAAATTTATCATAAGTAATGCCACGAGCGATTTTCAAATTACCTGAAGGATTTGGAAATCAAGAGTGGCATTTGTAATGACTATTTAACGAATAAAATTAAGCTGTTTACTCTAAAATCATTATTTAAATATAATTCTTATAAATGGATGGATTACGGAGAAGTATGAGAATATCCAGGCTACAACATAAAATTCGAAATACATATATCAGACAAAAAATGGATGCACAAAAAACTGTTGTCGAAAGGATAACAAAGAGAGCTTTACAGTGGTATGGACATGTACAACGGATGTCGGAAGACCAGTGGCCTAAACATGTGTTAGATTGGATGGTACCAGGCAGAAGGAAGAGGGGGAGAAGTAGAAGAATATAGTATGAGGGAATATATGATGCCATGATGAAGAGGGGTATGGAAGAAGGACAATGGGAAGATAGGAATCTCTGGAAAGCAGGAATCAAGGGCGAACTGCTGTAAAGTGGAAAGATGTATTAAGTATTAACTAAGTATAAAATATTTATATTTTAATGTAAACGGCGATGTTTGAAAACAAATGAGAAATGTTCGGTTATGTTTCATTTGTCATGTACTGCAACATGATCGTATTATTTATTTCCAAATAGTATCGCAATATTGTACGAATGCACCATAGTGGAGAAACATTGAAACACTTCAAGCTGTTTATTATAACCAAAATTATAGGTTATTAATTAATGTTTTTAGGAAACAACTCAGTAAAATCATTATTTAAAAACACAATTATCGAATATACAATTATCAAATGTGCAGTTCAAAGGAATCTGTTCATTATTTGCTATATTCAACGTATTTTTTGGAGAGTCAGTCACTGCAAAATAATGCTCTTACCAGCTCAGAATATTAAAAAGGAGGAGCTTTCTGTTTTTTGGTAAAAAGAATTCGATAAATATCGAGATGAAACACGACTGTCATTGTTTGTAAAAAAAATTGATTGAAACGAGATGGTCATTGACTCCCATTTGGCATGAATTAAATAGTCTTTAAAATATAGTGACTTCTCAAAATGCTCGTAGGCCTAAATGCTAATAATGTTATAGACACTAAATTACTAAAATCTTGATAAATGTGTTCTTATTAAATCATTGTTTCTATTTTCAATTAATCTATTTAGAAATATATAAATTTAAATAATAATCGTCCAAAAATAACATGACAGTGTACTTTCTTTAAATACAGCCTTTGAAAAAAATAATGGCGCAACTCTTGATGATGGAAAGTAAAAAAAAATGAAGAGCGATTCACACTAGTAAGTTGTTACATGTGCTATCTCCTTTGAGGTCAAATCCGGCGGCATAAGGGGCCAATAATAAATTTATACTAATCGTTATTGAAATAATTTCAACAAATAAATCTATTAATTGAATTTATAAGTTAAGAGAGTTATCAGATGACTGAAAGCAAGTAATGGTCTCTTAAACCAGTCAATAATAAATTAGCGCTTACCTCTGATGCAGTATTTGTATCGTTCGCTTCAGTAGAGCAGTCGGTAAGATGCTTTCATGCGACGACGCAGGGCCAGGTTCGATCCTGGTGAGGATTTGTTTTAATAACGTCGTTATTTTTTTATAATGCCTACACGTTACCAGGCTACGTTATATAAATACATTTGTATATATAGGGGAATTAATTAATTAAAAGAAACATCACACACACACACACACACACACATATATATATATATATATATATATATAATATAATGTACACCGCTGCGGTCTCGAGGTAGCGTGCTGCCTTGTCACGCAGCGGGCCCGGGTTCGATCCCCGGTCGGGGCAGTTTTTCTGGGTGAGGTTTTTATCGGGGTTTTTCCTCACCTGCAAGACAAATGTCAGGAAAACTTTAAGGCCCAAACGGTCCCCGAAATCATATGGCCATCATCATCATCCTTATCATTGTCATCTCATCATCATCCTTCACCGGTGTGGAAAGCATAGTAAAGCTGCAAAGCATAGCATAAAAATGCTATGATTGCAGTGAAAGACCTGTCCCTCCGCGGGCAGAATCACTATGGATGGATAAGGAATGACGATTGTAAAATCTCGTTAACTTTTGTTTAAAAAACACAATGCATCACAAAGATTGGTTCTATTTCCACTACTAATGTAAAATGCGTATGATTATTTTAAATTAAGACAAGTTAATATATAATTTCATTGTACAAGTAAGTCCTGGAGTATTGCATCGCTTCATACAGACAGTTTCTAGCAGGGAACGGTTGTGATCTCGTGGAGAGAGTTTATATTTCTCATGCAGGAGTTCGCGTGTTCGATCCCGCTGTCATGCTTTTCTCCTCTATCTCTCGTCCTTATCTCAATTAATTTTCTCTTATTTTGTTTTATTTCTTTTTTGGCTTTTTTTTATTTACAGCAGTTACACGCACTACTTATATATGCGAAATTATTTTCCATTTTTCCATTGCACGACACACAACGAAATAGAACATATCCCATTTTTCTCAAATAGTTGTATCCTTGTGAACCAAACAACTGACCTCTGGTCATCTGCTGCAGTGGTGGTCTCGTTCGTGGGACCTTGAAAATTACCTCTGTGCACCAACAATATTTATTCAAAAAAGGCTGTTCATAACAGATTCTTGGAAATGAAAAACAGTAGTGATAACTCAATTACTCCAGGTTCTTGAAATTATCTTTGATTATATTATAATTGACGTATAGCACTTGAATGGCAATATGCTACCATCTCTTAACGTATTTGTAACTTTTCAATAATTCAGTTGGCGGACTTCCTTCCGTGTTGCCAAAAATACAACAGATCCTGAATATGTAAACATTTCAAACACATTCATAGAGCCGAAAACACAGAAAAGCCATTGCTTTCCATAAAAATATCATCGCAGAGATGATACAAGAAAAGTAAATCCTGTGAAGAAAACTGAAAATAAAGTTGGAAATTTCCAGAAATCGAATCTCACTATTATTTTATAAGTAGATAGACGCCCTCATTTCCCAGAATAATCTGGAATGGATTTCGTATTCGACACCTGATAATGTTATAAAACTTTGTTCATTATATAGTTCTATCACTTCACATTTATCAACTCTCTTCACTGCCACTCAGTTTTTTTTATTATATAAAACTTTCCTCATTAGAGGAGTGCCACAAGGACGAAATGATACAGACAATTAATTTTCGAAATTGATTAAATACATTTTGTAAATACTACATTAAAAAATTCAAATTGTAATTGAAATATATTCTATAACCTATAAATTTTGTAAAGATGGTTTCCTAAATTTGAAATTGACCCTCTAATGGCAATGATGACAATTTTAGAAAGATACACTCTAGGAATTCTAGAATTTAGATTTGACAATTTGCTGGACTGAAGGTCCATTTAAAAACAAGTTATGTTTTACCGGTATTCATCAAAATGTATTTCTTTCATGTCCTTCGCGTTAGGTCAGACGATAACATGTCTACTTTTTGACTAGCGGGTTCGAGTTCGATTCCCAGCGGGGTTGGAAATTTTAATTGCAACATTTTCAATATCGGGGGTTAGGAGTTGTGGCCGCATACAGTTGTTTAATTACTAGATTGTATTGAGAAGGCACAGGTACTATTCCTAATAAGTCGTCAGAAAGAAGGGGATGTTATTTTTGGTTGATCCCTTGGTTTTTTTCCGACAGAAATAATTCAGTTCCGAAATCTGCTTCCAAATTCTTCCTTCCCTTTACATCATGCACACAGCACACTTAATAAATAAATACATACATATATGTATATGTATGTATATATAATACAATGAGTACAGTGACATAAGATGCAGAAACATGGGAATAAAAACAACCTGGCATCAGAAACTGAGTTTCTCAAATTTAACAAAAAAAATGTATAATATATATGACTTGATAAGAAGAATAAATTCCTGGACGGGATTTGAACCCGGACCTCTGGGTTGGAACCACAGCGTGCTATCCATTACACCACCGGCCAAATCCAATACAAACATTTATCTTTCTTATAGATACAGGTTGTCCCATTCAAACCTCCCACATTTTAGTTAATCATAACTAACAAAGTATGCGGAATTATGAAATGAGGCCGGTATTAAACGATACAGAAATTCAAATAATTTTCATTGCCACACACTAAAACACCTCTATATGTGCACCATTAGTAGCACGAATAATATCAAGTCTGTATTTGATTTTCGTGCTACGTTCTGTCCAATATGTCCATTGGTACTTTTGCAATTGTGTCAAGGATACGGGTTTGTAAATCATGAAGATCTTGTACTGGAGTCTCAAACACACGGTCTTTTACATACCCCTAGAGACCTAGAGGAAGAAGTCCAGTAGAGCGATGTCCAGCGAACGTAGTTTTATGTCATTATTGTCCAACATGCGACAGATGAATTAAGTGCAACAATGAAAACGAAAATTCTTTGTGTTTCTCTTTCTTTTAATACCAACCTCATTTCATAATTCCTCATACTTTTAGAGTTATGATTAATTAAAATGTGGGAGCTTTGAATGGGGCGCGGTGTATATTATATTCTCCATTAATACTAGATATAGCGAGAACTCGGTCTTCACTGCCATCTGGTAGCTAACTATAAGAAGTAAGCAAATTAAAGAGAATATTTTTACTTTAAGCAGTGACGCTTTATCGATGTTATAATTAAATTTTTGACATTGAGCAATGCAAGTTAATGTGACATGATAACAAAAATAAATGCCTGGACAGGATTTGAACCCGGACCTATGGGTTGGTACCCCAGCGTACTATCCATTACACCACCGGGAAAATCCAATACACACATTTATCTTTCTTTATATATATATATTCTCCATTAATACTATATATATATATATATATATATATATATTCTCCGAGAACTCATATATATATATATATTTTTTTTTTTTTTTTCGTATACCAGCAAATGTGAATTATAAATCTCCCTTGCTGATGATTTGCAGTTTCTGCGCCACGGTTTTTTGTTAATTTGGTTTAGGTACAAATTGAATATGTAGGAAAATATAGTTCGAGGATAAAACATTTCTTGAACTATGGAGCAACGAAATAATGACCAACTTTTCATTATTATTCATTGAATACATTTTTCACAATATTTATCTGTGCTATAAATTTGCTCATTTTAACCAATATATTTAATTTATTCAATACTAATATGCAAATTTACATAATTTTACGTTAGAAACTGAACTGAATTTTGCATAAAAATTGAATTTATGAGCTGATAATTCTGGGATTTATTTCTGTGACTTTTATTTTCTAATACAGACTAATTGAAATGCATTATATCATTAAATTTAGCCTGAAGGGTTAGGTTTTTTTTATTTTGATTTATTATTTACATATTTTTTACCGAATTGAGTTTTCAATGTGATATTGAAATTATTGCAATATGTTCCCCTACTAATTAAATATACCCCATACTACTAATTGCTTATATTTATTTAAAACAGAATTATTTTAGCCGGGGGCAACTTATTTGATACGGAAATGAAATTGGATTATTTAATATATATTTTTATAAATATGAAAAAATTAAATATCAAATTCATCTTTTTGTCCTTTAATAGCTTCTGTTGTTGGATAAGAAATATGCGTTTGGAATTGAAAACAATCCTTTTTATTATATTTTGATCATGTGTTTTAATTCCAGAAGGTTAATTGTAAATAGGCCTAACTATATTTAATTCATTTTCTTGTATGTTTGTTCATTGAAAAAGCAAAATTAATATTTTGGAGGACTATTTGACTCATGCCCTTAATGGGTAGTCAATGACCAATCACGTTTCAATGAACTTTGTTTTACAACCAATGACAGTCGTATTAAACCTCGCTCTTTATTGATTTCTCTTTTGTGATAAAGAAAGCTCCTCCTTTTAATATTCTGAACAGGTCAGAGCATTATTTTTCTCCAACAAATACATTGAATATAGCAATTACCGAACAGATTCCATAATTTTACTGAGTTGTTGACTAAAGAAATAAATTAATAACCTATAATGTTGTTATAATATAAGGATGCAGTATGTTGTACTTTATTATTTCTCCACTATGATGATTCTTACAATATTGCGATTCTATATGACAGTAAATATGGCGTATATGCTAGCCAGAGAAACCTACTTCCTAGAGGACCTGAGATAAGGATACTACTGCCAGCAACGGAGCCATATAAGAAAGTCACCGAAAAAAAAAACTGAACGAAAAAGAGATCGACGAAGAGTTCTACTCCTCAGACGCCATGGTGAACAGGAATGGACCGGAAGCAACCAACCACAAAGGCACACAATCATAGGCCTGGCAACACATGGATATCACCATAAAATGTGCAAAAATACAAAATTCCACCAACCGAGTGTCTCGTATGAATGCTAGATATGTAACAAAAGTGCGAGCGATACCATTACAAATGAAGAAGATGGACGGGATCGTTGAACGAACTGATAAAAGACAATTCATGAACCTAAAATTTAATGCTCTTTCGAGTTCCACTTACCTATTTATATGACAGTAAATAATATGATCAAGTTGCAGTGAAATATACACAATCTCACATTTCTGATTTGCTTTCAAACATCGCCATTTACATTAATTATATAAATATTTTAAAATGCCGGTAACTATATTTAAATAATGATTTGTGAGTAAACAGCTCAATTTTATTCGTTAAATAGTCCTAATAAATGTCACTCTTGATTTCCAAATCCTCTAGATAAATTCACTCCTCACTTCGTGACTCGTGAATTTATCCATGATTGGAAATCACTCGTGAAATTACTTATGACTATTTAAGTCATGCCGCAAATGGGATTCAATGACCAATCACATTTCAATGATTTTTATTTACAACCAATTACAGTCGTGTTTCGCCTAAAATTAATCAACTAAAGTTTATCATAGAATTATTTTGCAATGACTGACTCTCTAAGAAATACGGCTACCAGATTGTATATATAGTGCATGGATGTCAACAGAAAGCGAATGCAAGAGATAATATAAAAACATTTGTAACAATAATAATAATAATAATAATAATAATAATAATAATAATGATACTTTATTTATTCTGGCAGAGTTAAGGCCATAAGGCCCTCTCTTCCACTCAACCAGCACAAATACAAATAAATATTCGACAAATATAGATATACACTATACTAATTATAAACAGTTAGAGATACAATAAATGTAGCAATGTAAATGTCATGTACAAACAACATTTTATAGGGTAATAACAATAATGATACGATAATAATAATAATAATAATAATAATAATAATAATAATAATAAATAATAATAATAATAATAATAATAATAATATAAATATGATACATTATACGGGAAACACCAATTAATATATATACCTTACACTGGATAATAATGAAGTCGAGTTTAGAGCAAATATAAATTTAGATTTCTTTTAAAAGATGCCGATTAGCATCCTTCCGACATTATCTAAAGCCCTGGAATATATTGTACATAAGCAAATGACTGATTATCTCCAAGAAAATCACCTCCTTGATCCTTATCAATCCGGCTTTAGATCTGGTCATAGCACAACCACAGCTTTGCTAAAAATTACCGAAGATATTCGTGAAGCCGTGGACAGACGTCAATTGACTCCTTTAAACCTTACTTGACTTCAGCAAAGCTTTTGACACAGTAGACCACGACTTACTTATGATAAAGCTCAAGCACCTACATTTGTCTGACAGCGCTGTATCCTGGTTCGACTCATACCTGCACGGTCGTCAACAATACGTTTCATTAAACTCTAGATCTTCGACTTGGCGTAACGTGCCGGCTGGAGTCCCCCAGGGCAGTGTTCTCGGACCTCTTCTTTTCTCAATCTACATAAATGATTTGCCAACTGTACTAAAGCACTGCCGTTATCACCTCTATGCTGATGATCTCCAAATTTACCTACATTCACCTCCTCATTCTCTCTATAACAGCTTGATGAAAATGAATGACGATCTCATATCCATCTTTAACTGGTCTTCAAGTATCGGTCTAAATCTAAATCCTAACAAGTCACAAGTAATTCTAATGGGACAACAAAGACTGCTTACAACCTTTGACATATCTACACTTCCAAACATTACTATAAATAATATAATTATCCCTTATTCCTCTTCAGTAATAGATCTTGGACTACATCTAGACGCAAATTTAACCTGGCAAACACAAGTGAAACACATATGTAAAAAGACTTTCTCCATCTTACATTATCTTAGACGTTTAAAGAATTTTCTCCCAATTTCGTTAAAACAAATCCTAGTGCAGAATCTTGTGTTACCACACTTCGATTATTGTGACATTATATATAATGATCTAAACTATGCCTTGTCGCAGAGACTGCAGCGTGTTCATAATGCTTGCATTCGATTCATTTTCAATATCCGCCGTTATGACCATATTTCCGAACACTTTAATAACCTCTCTTGGCTCCGTCTTACTGACAGACGTAAATTGCACTCTCTTTCGCTACTTTTCAAGCTTCTGAATTCCTACATTCCTACTTACCTGGCGTCCAGATTTGAGAAGTTATCCTCCTACCACAATATTGACACTAGGTCACAAGATAGCAGTCTGCTAACAATTCCTCTTCATAGCTATTCCTCCTATTCTACTTCCTTCACAGTAGCCTCCGCCCGCTCCTGGAATCTCCTTCCTCAAGATATCAGGGGTTGCCGCACACTTGGCACCTTTAAGTCACGCTTATACAGTTACCTGTTGTCTAATAATTAAATTTTCTCTATTTATTTAATTTTATACTATGTCATTAATCTTTTCCTCGTTTTTTTATATATTTTGTACATATTATATATTTAATTCGTTAAATTTAGAGTAAATCAAAATACATTATAAATATTAATTGTATTGTATTCATAACTTGTAATCGTTTATATATATATATATATATATATATATATATATATATTGTAATTTAGTTTTAAGACTTTTCTTTTGTATTTTTTTTAAACCTGGTTGAGTGGTAGACAAGGCCTTAAGGCCTTAACTCTGCCAGGTAAAATAAAGCTATTATTATTATTATTATTATTATTATTATTATTATTATTATTATTATTATTATTATTATTATTATTATTATTATTATTATTATTATTGTCCGGCAGCCCCTTATTTCTTGTGGTAGGAAATTCCAGTTGCGAGAAGTGGAGATGGTATATGACATGGAGTGATGTGATGTCCTATGTTGCGGTATATTAAGTAAGAGACTATGTTGTGATCTTGTGTTTAAGTTATGGTTTGAGGATAGATACTGGAAACGGGGGATGATAAATAATTGGGAATCGAGGTATGTAGGATCTTAAATAGGAGAATTAGACAGTGCGATTTTCTTCTCTCTTTTAGATGTAGCCATGACAATTCGTGGAATAATGGAGAAATGTGATCGTATTTTCGAACATTAAATATGAATCTGATACACATATTATGGACACGCTGCAGTTTGTCCGACAATCCGTCACTTATGTCAGTTAGTAGAACGTCACAGTAGTCAAAATGCGGCATCACTAAAGTTTGGATTAAAATTATTTTAAGAGTTTGTAGGAAGAAAATGTTTTAAGTCGCTTTAGGGAATGCATTATGGAGAAGATGCTTTTAGATGTTTGTTTTACTTGCTCATGCCATTTTAAATTAGAATCTAAGTGAAATCCCAAGTTTTTAACGACGTCGGTATAAGGAATTTGTTCATTATCTAATATGACAGCCGGCATATTGCCATTGTTTATGAGGTGTAATAGCCTTGGATGTCCGATAATTATTGCTTGCGTTTTGTTTACATTTAGTTTCAGCCCATATTGTCTGGACCATAAAGATATATGCCTGAGGTCAGTGTTTACTTTGTCAATATATTCATTAATTTCGTCAGGCCTAAAGTGTGTGTAAATCTGTAGGTCGTCGGCGTAAAGATGATGCTTGCAGTTTTGTAGTTTCTTGGTCACGTCATTAATATAAATCGAGAAGAGAAGAGGAGCGAGGACGCCGCCTTTGATTACACCACAAAAAAAAACAATGTTTGCACTTTCTTAAAGGAATTATTTTCCAGGAAATGACGTTGCCGAAAAATATAATTGACATATTTACATCATAGGACTTCAGAAATTAATTAATACCTTTAACGTTGGTTATACATGTCTCCACTAGGGTGCATTCTTACAACAGTGCGACTTTTGGCAATAAATAGTATTATGATCTGGCTGCAGTGATCGAACAAAAGAAGCAAATGAAGTGTACCAATCGTCTCTCATTTGTTTTCAAACATCGCAGTTTGCATTAAATATATAAATATTTTAAAATAACTATAGTTAAATAATGATTTGTGAGTATACAGCTTAATTTTATTCGTTAAATAGTCCTAGCAAATGCCACTCTTGATTTCCAAATTCTGTAGACAAATTCACGACTCACGACGTGAATGTATCAATAATTTGGAAATCACTCGTGGCACTACTTATGACAATTACGCATCGTTTTTGACATGGAGTATTGTCAGTACCAGCCATCCGATTGTATCATCTATATTATAATTTGTCGAAGAGGCAAAAATATGTTCATTGAGGAATTCCAGTATATAATTGAATAGGCGAGAAGCAAAACGAAAACATTCCATACAACACAGGTTTGATGGGGAAACATATATAAACATTGGTACACTTTAGAGAAAATGTTACTATTGGTGACTTGTAAAA